>APFE031162463.1:0-47448 GCA_000404065.3 Pinus taeda | reverse complement strand
GCCTTCCATACAACATCAAGCCCTTCACGAATGAGGTATTGTGTGACATTGCTCTCCTTGAAGTTTGTGATGTATTATTAGGGCAACCTTACTTGTGGAAGCAACATGCTGTGTATGAAACAAGGCCCCGTGCTGTTATTGTTACTTTGGGAAATAAGTTTTACAGGATACCGGAGGTAGCACTGCCTATCGCCATCTCTTTGATTACTGCAAAAAAATGTAGTAAGCTCATTTCCAAAACTGGGAAATTTGTTTTCCTCATGATACGCCCTTAAGGAACGAAGAAGATGGTGGCCACAACCTCCAGATAGGGCCCCTCCGCATGACAACTACAGATGGACAAGGTCGTGGAGGAGTACGAGGATATCTTCATCTCCCCCGCAGGGGTTCCTCTACACTGTCAGGTCAAGCACTCCATCGATTTGACCCTAGGTTCGTTGCTGCCCAATGGACCAATCTATCAATGCTCTGTTATAGAGAATGATGAAATCAAGAGGTAGATTTAGGAGTTGCTACAGAAAGGTCACATCCGTCCAAGTTCATCGCCCTGTGGGAGCCCGATCGTGTTGGTACAAAAGAAGGATGGGACTTGGAGACTCTGTATTGACTATCATGTGTTGAATAAGATCACTGTCCATAATAGGTACTCGATCCCACGGATTGATGACCTCTTGGACCAACTGAAGGGGGCAAAATATTTTAGCAAGATTGATTTGAAGTCAGGATATCACCAGGTACCAATCAAACCATTTGATGTGTGGAAAACTGTCTTCAAAGCCAAGAAGGGCCTTTTCGAATGGTTGGTTATGCCTTTCAGATTGACGAATGCTCCTGCAACCTTCATGAGGCTAATGGATGACATCTTGTGGCCATTCACCAAATCATTTGTATTTGTATACTTGGATGACATCTTGATCTTCAACCAGAGTTGGGAAGAACACCTCCATCACATCCGACAAGTTCTCCAAACACTACGACAACACAAGTTATGTGCCAATTTGAAGAAATGCACTTTTGGCATGACACAGGTTCAGTATCTAGGATACATTATTGATGAATAGGGGGTACATGTGGATCCATCCAAGATCCAAGTCATTCGAGATTGGCCATCTCCAAACACTCTGACAGAGCTTCGCAACTTTCTAGGTCTTGCCAACTTCTACCATAGGTTCGTGTTGGGATTTTCTCATATCACTTGGCCCTTGAGTCAAGTCACCAAGGGAGGAACAAAAGAAAAATTCTTTTGGTCTGAATCTCAAGAGAAGGCATTCATAGAGTTGAAAGATCTTCTCTGCACAGCACTAGTGCGCACATTACCAAGCTTGCAACAACCATTTGAGATCGAGACAGATGCCTCTGACTATGCTATTGGGGCAGTCCTCACTCAACATGGGAATCCATTGGCATATCACAGTGAGACACTTTCAGACACAGTCCGGAAGTATCCCACTTATGACAAAGAGATGTATTCCATTGTGCAGGCCTGTTGACAATGGAAGCATTACATTTTGGGGAAGGAAATAGTCATCCACACAGACCACCGATCCCTGCAGTTCATATAGACTGAAGAGAAATTGTAGAATGATTGCCATCAAAAGTGGTCCACATACCTGCAACAGTTCCATTTGAATATCAAGTATAAGAAGGGTAGGACCAATAATGTTATGGATTGCCTCAGTCGACCACCGATCATGGCATTAACCACTATGCTCAACTCTTGTGGGCACGAGACTTCTGATTGGCCACTTTTCTATAACATCGACCCAAAATTCAGCCACACATAACAGACACTCTTGAAGGGTCAGCATGTTCTAGATTTTCACCTCCAGGATGCCCTGTTATGCCACCTCGGTTAGCCTTTATGTTCCTTTAAGCGAGCATGCCAAGATGATTTGGGAAGCACACTACAGTCAGGCTGTTGGACATTTCGGGGTTGAGAAAATGGTGACAATACTGCAGAAGTATTTTTATTGGCCGAATCTTCGACAAGATGTCAGGAAGTACATCAGATCATGCACTGCCTGTGGCATTGCCAAACGACCATCAAGAAACAAGGCCTCTATACCCCGCTGCCTACCCCTAGTCGACCTTGGGAATCCATCTCCATGGATTACATGTCAGGCCTTCCTTCCGCTAAGCATGGAAATGACTGTGTTTTTGTGGTTGTCGACAGGTTCTCGAAGATGGTTATTATGGCTACCTGCAAGAAGAATATCACAACGGAAGCCACTGCTAAAATCTTCTTTGGATGACTGTGGGTACGCTTTGGGATCCCGCAGTCTATCATCTCAAATCGGGACAACATGTTTCTCAGTACATTTTGGTCCAATCTCTAGTCAATGCTCGACACCAAACTCACTAAGTCCACAACCTTCCATCTCAAACTGATGGCCAGACAGAGGTTGTCAACAGGATGATTATACACATTCTGCGCATGTACAACTCAAAGCATCCACGCACATGGGACAAGAGCCTCCCCTATGTTCAGTACAGCTACAACCGGTCTCTCCACAGCTCAACTGGCCACAGCCCTTTTCAGGTGGGCTTGGGATTCCAACCACAATGTCCCATTGATGTGGCCATGCCATTTAGAGCTACTCACGCAGATTTGGCTCATGTCAAGTCTGAAACAGATAAGGAAAACAACTTCATTGAGCACATCCAACATATTCGTTAGCAGGTCCATGACATTATGGAGAAATCAAATGCCAAGTACAAGTAGCGACATGATCAACATTGGGTGCCACACAAGTTTTAGGTGGGCGACAAAGTTTGGTTGCATTTGCAAAAGGAACGCCTTATCAGAGCCTATTGAAAACTTAGACCACTCCGATATGGTCCTTACACCATTACTAAGGCTGTGGGAGACAATGCATTTGAGCTCAACATTCCCCCATTCCTTGGCCTGCACCCAATGTTCAATGTGGACTGCCTTTGGCCATACTTTCCACCATTACTAGACACATCCAACATTGTAGAATAGCTCACACCCACATAGTTAAATCCAGATTGCATGGAACAAGCTGCAGTTGATCGGATCATGGACACACAGATCAAGCACACTTGCCAGCAGAATATCCAATTGTATTGAGTTGTCAAAGTAGGCCAACTCCTTCACCAGGGCAAGTGGCTCACCAGGGACCAAGTTAAATAGAAGTTTCCTCATCTCATGGAGGAACTCAACGCAATGGGGACCATTGCTTCCTAAGGGGGGAGGAATGATCCAGGTGGATATTGGTGGCCACTTGCCAAATCCACTTGGACCCCCACCACTATTTCTTTCAACTTTTTAGTTTCCTTAATTGTAGCCCAATTTCCTATTTTTAGCAGTTTTTTGGGTCCTGAACTTCTGGAGCCATTTTGAGGCCCTAAACGACGTTTTCTTGGGAAAACTGGGAGCAACATGGGTCCATGGATAGATGTTGCTCTTCCCGAAGTTGTAGTTCTCGGATAGATATTTCTAACGAGATAGTGTGCACGTCAAACAGAGATCGTATGCCAAAGTTACGACCCTGGGAAATTGATGTACCAATTTATCCAAACGGGGCCTACAGTTTGGCATTTCATCTTCTAGGGTTAGGTTTTGGAATGTTAAGGTTTTTCCATTGTTTCTCAACAATAAATAGGCCTTCGAGCCTCATTGTAACAGAGTTCAGAGGCATATAGCTACCGCATATCTTCTTAGAGATAAGCTACCATCGCCCTAGCTGGTTTATTTCCAACTCTGTTTGTAAGCATATTTCAGTATTTTACATTAATGAAATGAAGTATTATTTCCAATGCATCTCTGTGTTTATGGTTATCTCTGTAACTTGTTGCATTCATGTTTAAATCCGGATCATTGAAGACCTTTCCAATGAGCTATCTTGGGCTCAATTTGGTTAAGGGAAAGGCCTCCAAAAGTAGGTGGAAAGTGGCACTGCACTTTTGACGAGTGGTGTTGCGCTTTTGACCAATTTGTCCAAAAATCCAAAATTTCGCCTGTTTTCACTGTGGATTCACTTTCTCTCTCCTCAGGGTTGTTTTTATGATGTAATTAATGCCATGGTATGTAATTATGATGGTAAAACAATGTTAGCTGGTAGATTCATTAGTTAGAGGTGGTTTTGAGGCTAATGAATCAGTTTCCATGCTTATAGAGGCAAGTAGTTTGACTGTTTATATTCTTGGTCCATGTTTGGAAATGGTTGTAACAGCCCCTCTTCTCATGGATTCAACCCCTGATGGTTAGGATGAGTGGTTTGGTTGTCTATATTATGTATTTTCTTCCTCATTTGCAAGGGTTGGATACACTTGGATGCTCTAAACAATATTGTACATCATTTGTAAGCAGTTGGCAAGGAAATTAATAGGAGTTGCAGCAATTTTTATGGGATACTTGTGGTATGGTGCTTTTGCATAGTTTCTTCTTCTGTTATCGGTTTTTCAAATGTTTTGTGTATGCCACAATCTAATTTATTGCTTCTAGCTGAATGATATCAAGATAAATAGGTAGAATTCATTGTTTACAGTGCTTTGCCTTGGGAAGCCATTCAATTTTCTATGTTTTCTAATGTTTGAGAAGGATACATGATCTTTACATGCCCTCCTCAGTTCCTCGCCAGTCTTAGACCTCTCACCTCACTCAATTTCCAGTGTAAAAGCCTATACCTACCTTGCCCCATAGAACACCCTGTACTCTGACCTAATTTCCTAGACCCAAATTGCCTAGCTCCATTTGATCCAGCACAAAAACCAACAAATTCAATCAAAAACCCTAGAGCTACTATACCTAGCATAAAATCTTGTTCATGATCCAGTCATCTTGATTGAGATTCATAAGGAGAAAGCCCTCTCTCGACCTGAGAGGGCTAGCTACTAGGTTAAGCTTGGTTTGTGGTTATCCTAGGATTGCCTTCCTTCAGCCTGAGGTCAATCTATGCTCTAACAGTGGGAACTAACTGTGATGTAGTTACTGTAGAAATATCCTTTATGTTTTCAACTTCAGAGATAAGAGGGAAAGAAAAAGTAACAGATTCAAAAGACCTTTGTTCAAGCTGGGGTTATGGAAAAGGAAATTTAGGCAATGGGAATTATCCTTCAAATAAATCTATGTTTTTGGGAGAAATTTCAGGGATATCCAATTCACGTTTATGAGAATTGGAAGTAGATGCACCAAGAGAAGATATTATTGGCTTTGGTGTGGCGGGGGACTTCTTTTCTCTCCAAACCCTCTTAGAAATTAATTTATTAGGGTTTAACACTTCTAGGGTTCTCTATTAAGAGGTATCATAGAAGGTATGAGGTCTTCCCGGAGCTAGTTTTGCCGGTGATTGTGTTCTTTTAGTGAGAAAGCTCAACCTACACTTTCTTTACTCACCATACAAAGGAATCTATTCAAAATATCTAGGAAAACTTTTCACCTTCATTTCTCTACAACTATGCCAATGATTTGTAACCCTAGAGACAATTCCTGGATTTAAGGGAACCAATGCTTCAGACATTTGTTTTAAGATTCTTAAAGTTGTTTTGGTAGATTTTTTCCAGAGTTAAAACCTTGGAGTGTAATGCAGAATTTTTTTTTGGAGATAGGATAACCCTTCTCAAATCTTTCCTGATATTAATATTTACAATTATTTATGATGTAGTATGGTAGTGATAAGAAAAGGAGGAAGAAGGGTCTTATAAATTGGGCTTAGCAGAATCCAATATATCAAAGCCTAGTAGGAACTAATATGAAAGTAATAGAAAATATGATGAACAAAAAGTGGAATGCTATTGAAGGTTCTTATTGATAAATTGTCAGGTATAGTCAATAAATTTTAAAGCACATAGATCAATATGATTATTTAACAGGAGAAATGTGCTTCTATTACACACTTGCTTTGAATTGAAGATAACAAACATGAAAGGGTTATAAAGAAGCACACTACTGCAAATACCGAATATGCTGGAATCAACTCTGAAAGTTTTATTGATCTCCAAAAGTGGTTGACACATTACACAAATAATAACAAAATCTCTAGGCGAAAATTCGGAACCCTTCACATTGGATCCTTTGTCTCTTTTAAAGAAAATTACATTAGAAACAATTACTAGTAACTGTCAAAACTGTGTAACTAATTAACTATTCTTTAACTAAAACTTAAGTATTATTACAAAGTAAAAGTCTTCAGTTTTGAACATCCAAATGAGAAATGGAACATTGATGTTGGGACTCGGCAGATGGTTCCAAAACTTCAACTGTAGAGTGCTGGGGTAAGTATTCACATCTTTTCCAAAGAAATTCATCAAGGAGGGCACAATGGATCATCTTTTGAAGAGTAACATGTAAATATGAAAATTTGGTGTAGTCAAGTGTTGAATCAAATAAGGTCTTCATAAGCCATAACAACTGAAAATGAAATTGACCACAATTTTACCCTTCAACAACAGTTTTCTCAAAAGTTGAACCCAATATACACTTAGCAAATATTAATTCTTTTTCATATATCTCCCAAGGAAGAAAGCTTCCATCCAAGTTCCAACATCTTGGCAATCGACCTCTTTGTCTTGATCAAATTTAGAGTCAAAAGAAGCAACAAAATTCTTGACCAATTCCAATTTGTTTTTAGTTTGAATGAGTAGAAGATTATTTTAAATAATCTTGCTGATTTCCATGATGACTGCAATCCTGTCAATAATATGCATTGTTTTCAATTATGCTGCAAATATTTCATTCAAAACTTGATATTTTTTTCTGGATTTCTGAGCTTCGTTCGACACTTCTTTCTACACTTGTTTCTTACATGAGGTTACAACTTCACTAATAATAGTAATTACAGCCCTTTATTCAGCAATAACTTGGAAATATCTCCATATGGAGTGAAGTTGTTGAATGATTTCATCCTAGATGACCCGTCTGACGTTGATAAGGGATATATTTCCCTTCAACCTATTTTTTAACTCTTTTACCTCTTCTTGAGTTGACTTATATTTCTCAATGATTTGATCATTTTCTAAACTTGTAGATGTCAATTGTTTCTCTTTAACACTTAATTATGCTTGAGACAATGTTAGATTATCCTAAAGCTTTTTCATCTCTACCTCTGAAAGTGTGAGTTCAGTGATCACCTTTGTTAATTTTCCTGAAGGATATTTTCACTCACTAGACACTACAATTGTACATACATAGATCTTGATAGTCTGCTTCAAGTATTTAATCATCTCTTTCAAGGCTACTATCCCTTTTCTTTTGTCCATCAACTCAGTCATCAAATCCTCTTTTTCTACAATGGCTAATTCAACTATTTGAATACGTTTTGTCACGTACATTTTCAGTTTCTATCTCAATGATTGCATTTCAGACTGTGTGATTTGTATTAGACTTTTTATTTCCTCTCTATCATTTGGATCAAACCAAAGCTTGATGATCAAGTCTTTGAAATCTTCATTCTGCAAATGTAGAGCTCTGGAATTGGCCTTCTCCTATTTGAGTCTATTTGAAGTTTTTTATAAAATTTTCTGTACTCTACTGATTGTTAATGAACTCCTACTTATATAATTATACAACATTTCTCCTTCTCTCTTGTGCAAATTGATCTTATCATGTAATGGAACATCAACTATATTAAGAGATGGATCTATTGTCTTAAATTCAACACCTGAAGGAAGTGACTGAACAATAGGATGAAAAAGAGAGAGATTCAATTGATTCATTCTAGATCCATTGTTGAGAGTGATCTTGTCAAATAAGAAGAAGTTACTTGTGCAACTAGTTGAGACATCATTTCACTTTTCGCCTTTTGACTATTTTCCTCAATTACTTGATAGTTCTTAAATGTTGTTTCCACTACAAAGGAACCTCTTTCAGCTGTAGGGGTTGTTATATCTATAGAATTGGAAGGAATGATAAGTTCAGGATTTCCCAAATTCATTTGAAAACTTTGTTGACTAGAAGTTTATTCTATAAGCTTTACTTGTACTTCTTCCTCATCCCCAATTCTATATTTTGGTTTTATTTTATGGTTGTACATCTTCCATATCAACATCTATTGTATCATACTTGTTTCTTTTCAAATAATTTTCTTTAATTGAAGGAGTATCCATTTCTAACTCTAAACTGATGGGCCAAACATCTTGAGTTGCTTTCCACTCTAAATCTGGTCATCTTTCATGCGAATATGGTGATAAATTAGTATTCTTCCTCCTGTCATAAATCACACGGCGATGATCATATTTCCATTTCTCCCCTAGTTCAAAATGGAACTCTTTCATCATGTCCTCCACCTGAGAAAGAGCTTTTATAGGGTTCACTATGAAAGGGCCTACAACATTCTCCAATTTAAACATATATCCTCTGCAC
This sequence comes from Pinus taeda, assembly GCA_000404065.3. Classification (NCBI taxonomy): domain Eukaryota; kingdom Viridiplantae; phylum Streptophyta; class Pinopsida; order Pinales; family Pinaceae; genus Pinus; species Pinus taeda. Next base: position 39,125 of record APFE031162463.1, on the reverse strand, counting down.
CTTAGAAGAAAATGGACTTGATCTACATGTAAAATTTGCCTTATAAATTCCAGAGAGAATATTCTAATAGGCAGAAAAACTGGCAACCGATAAGGTTGCAAACTTGCACCTCATGTCCATATAGCCTTATCTCAGTGAACTAATAAGAAAGGTGCTAATCTATGACCACAATATCCTTATTGAGTTGCAATAACTACTTTTTCTGCAATAAAATATTTGGGGGTGGTGCATTATTCAAAATAGTGTAAATAGTTGCCATGTATGTGGACAAAAACTGAGAGAATCCTTCATTATTAGGTTTTCTTTTAACAACATTAGTCCACTCAACTACTGCCTTCCTTTGTCTTTTGGAGTAAATATATTTAGACCCAAATACTCGAATTTATCTACATGAATATATAGAAAGAGGTAAACTAGAATAGAAGGACGTCTTAAGCAATTGGAAAGCTAAAATTTCTTAAATTGAAATTTGATGGATACAACTAAGTATGAAGGTATATCTAGAACCACATCTAGTTGCAATATTTGACTTAAAAACCCTAGGGTTGGTCTACTGACGTTCCTTGTATCATCTTCATCCATCAATAAGAATATTGTGTCTAGGAATTTCTGTGCATCATGAGAAAACAAAGACATAGGGTAGGTTTCAACTACTGGAAGAATTTGTGACCCTAGAGACAAAATTAGATTAAATAAAGACTGTTTGTTTTCCTTTAAGAGCTAAGAAAAGTTCAAGAGAAAAGAACTATTAATAAACTGTTGAGAATTTTGAACAATGGGGAAACATAAGGTTTCATGATTCATGAATAAGGTCAGGTGTAAGCTCTAGAACATTTTCTTTGATAGAAGAAACAACATAAATTCTTTGGGATTCATATGCAAATACTAGCCAAGTTACAAATTTGAGGGAATGATAGGTAGTTGGAACTATGATATAGTACAAACCAGACTAAACAACCCTAAAATTATCTTCTTTGTCCCAGAAATGGCCAAAACAGTCAAAACAGAATTCTTCGAAGTCAAGAAGGTAAAATGAATCATGAATTTAAACCTCAGTATCCATTAAGGGTTCTTTAGTGGTAGCAATAGGATTTACAGGATTTGGGGCCGTCTTTGTGGCTCTTTTCAGTTTAATCATTGTGAAAATTGGAGTTTGATATAAAATTTATAAATACCTGGTAATTGTGCAAAAGCATGAGGAGTTGAGGTGCAATTGTTGGTTGCTGACGTGGACGTTGGCAAATGAAACTTTCAGGCTATGGAGAATGATAGGCAAGAAAACAAAATGAGCCTTTTCAACCCTTTTGCTGAGTGGGAGAATGAATTTAATGGTGAGTAAGAATGCATATAGATGATGTGACATAGAATTGATCTGTAGGGTGACATGGGAGGATTAGGTGGCAAGTGACTTGGACACTGGCTTGCTTTTCTCACTTGCTTGTTAGGATCACCTGGAAAATGGAAGAATCACGTGCTATTTGATGGAAGTGGGTTCGAAAAATAGTTTACCACTTTGTGACACCCCCTGAAGTGGTTTTGGAAAACATGGTGGAGGGGTTTTACAATCAATATCCACTGTCAATTTAATAATCAATGATATTTTAAATCAACTTTGCACCACCCCTGACTGCTTATCGTTTGAGAGCTTTACCCCATCGTAACATTGTGTGATATGGCTGCCGATATAAAGCAACACGGTTTGCCTTTAGAGTTGCATGAAAATTAACCCTTTCGTATGTAATATTACAAGCTCACATTTGTGTATAATTGGCATTAATAATTTCTTTGTCCGAAATGGTTAGGACTATATAATAATAAAATATAAACTTGAACTAGTCCTTTTGTAATTTTTTTACATAATATTTTTATTTTTATTTTTTTGAAATTTTTAGGAGACGTGAAAACTTGAGCACCAATGCTATGTATAATAAACACATTGGTGCTTAATTTGCTATAATAATGTAAGAATTGGTTCTTCCATTGGTAGAATTTTATCTTCAATCATATAATTGTACAATTATAGTAATAATGCATTAATGCACTGATTGGTACATAATATACTTCTCAAATATGTAAGTTTTAAAAAACATTTTGCACAATTATAGTAATAATGCATTAATGCACTGATTGGTACATAATATACTTTTCAAATATGTAAGTTTTAAAAAACATTTTTTTGGCTTTAGAGTAGTAAAAATGAACCAATGTAAATTTTCTATACAAAGTAAATTAATGAGATGAAGATAATTGTAACATAAAATTATATACTTAATTTATAAAATATATTTTTGAACTTTCTGTATTTCATTATGCAACATTTATATTGATTGAATATCGAGGAAAAAAAACTTATAGCCATGAGTGTGAGGGAGATTCATCAAAAGAAGATAACATGTTAGATTTAAATAATGTGTATTGGTTAACTCATGTCATGCAAAACAAAAACATGAAAAAATAATAAAATTATTCATGATATAAGTGGAAAAGGGAGTAAAAGATTTATGAATTTGTTGCAAAGAGGAGAGCTAGGTGGATGAAAAGGTAATTAACTCACTAAGCTTGTCTAATAAGAACAATGAGTTAGCACTTTTCTAGTACTAACTAAAAACAACCATAGGCATCATATAAGAAAATACATATCATGATAAGTAGGACATCAAATAGTAATAAATAATTTCATCTCTTTGAAATCTATGTTATAATTTTGTCTTTTGATTATCAAATTATTTGTGTGAATTGTATTTGAGTCTCGAAACCCTCCCATACCATCAATGCATGCATCCACTATAACCATGTCAAATTTTAATGCATATAAGCATAATCTGAAAACAATTTAACGTTGGCCCCATTCACAAGTTACTATCTGCAAGGTTAATTAATTAAAACATAATTTCCACTATTGGTAAAGTTTAAGTGGTGGATTGGTTCCTAGGGGTAGGTCCACAACTAGAAACAACAAGCTTGAGATCTGTGCATTTAATTTGTTCCTAGCCATCATTTTTGCATTCATGGGGACTCGTATCCTTAGAGATTGGAAGCGGGAGCATAAGAGACACATAATTAATTATGTGTGATTCATTGATGACACATCATTCTTTTTCATATAAATGGAAAAGAGAATTTCAAATGAAACTTGGAAAAACTAATTCCTTTTCCCCTTCTTCCTTAGGTTAACTCACTAAGATTTTTTAATAAGAACAATAACTAAGAACTTTTCTAGGCATACTAACTAAGAATAGTCATAGCTGTCACATAAGAAAAATACATACCATGATAAGAAAACCAAATAATAATAAATAATTACATCTCCTTGATATTTATGTTCAAATTCTATCATTTTATCATCAATTTCTTTGTGTGAGTTGTATTTGAGTCTTGAAACCCTTCTATACTGTCAAAGCATCCATCTACTATAACCATGTAAAATTTTAGTGCACACAAGAACAAACTAATAAAAATTCAATGTTGGCCCTATTTGCAGGTAATTATGTGTGGGATCAATTAATTAAAGCATCAGTGCCACCTAATTGGTAAATGTTAAGCAATGGATTGGTCCTAAAGAGGGGTAGGCCCACAATTGGAAATAATAAGCTTGATATTGGTGAAGATAATTGGTTCCTAGCCATCATTTTTTCATTCATGGATACTCATATCCTAAGAGATTGGAAGTGAGAGCAAAAGAGACATATAATAAATTATTTGTGATTCACTGGGGCCGCATCATTCCTTTTCATATAAATAGAAAATATAATTTCAAATGTAACTTTGATAAACTAAATCCGTTTTCCTTTCTTTCTTAGGTTAACTCAATAATCTTGTCTAATAAGAATAATAACTAAGCACTTTTCTAGATGTACTAACTAAGAAAATTTGTAGTCATCAAATAAGAAAAATACATACCATGATAAGAACACCAAATAATAATAAATAGTTATATCTCCTTCACATTTATGTTAAAATTCTATTGTTTTATTATCATTTTCTTTTTGTGAGTCGTATTTGAGTCTAGAAACCCTCCCATACCATCAACACATCCATCTACTATAACCATGTCAAATTTGAGTGCATACAAACACAAACTGAAAAATTCAATGTTGGCCCCATTCACAGGTCACTCTATCTGGGGTCAATTAATTAAAGCGTACTTCTCACTAATCGGTAATGGGCAACCTTGCAAATTGTTAGAAGAACCAAAGTTAAAATTGGAGATGATGGAATAAACCTAAATGAGTTTCTCTTGGTTTCAAGAATAATATATTATCTACTAAACAAGGCCAACCACATGAAGGTGGAAGTTCATATGCCCCCACCCCCTTACATCGTTCTCAATTCCCAAAACCCAATTTATCTACTATAAAATATTTGAAAGCAACATAGTAGGAATCAAGCATAGAAACTAAGAAAATGAAAATTTAAAGTAAAATAAGGAGAACAAATCAGATGAAAACTATAAACACATACCTTGTAGAATTCAACATTTCGATATCATTAATATTATTCTTCATCCAACCCAACATCTGTATCATAAATTTCAAAATTGATGTTGAAAGGATTAGCCATATCAACATCATCATCAATGTCATCATTTACAATCATATCATCATCTATACATTCATCAGGAACATTGCCTCCTACATTTAGTTCGACTTCTTCAATTTCTTGATCTAGCAGCACATCGTTGATATCAACTTCATCTAGAAAATTGGCTCGAACATCTACTTCATGAACTTATTTGAAATATTATTCTAAAACATGAAGTAATAACTACTCTACATCATATATTTCCCCAATATCATCTTATTACACTACATTATACTTTTCCGACCTTCCTCTTGGTTCATGGCTAACAAAATATGACCAACCTCCTCTATCTGGAACTTATGATTAAAATATATGTTCACATTGGCTTGGGAGAACATAGGGATCTAATATTGGATCAATATTCTTTGTATTAACCATGGTAGATCCATTAGTATGCTCGATAACAATTCTATTAGGATCACACTCATTCATTCATATCCTATACCATTTAACGTCTAATAGAACTATTGAAGGATTTAACGTCACACTCAAGTATATCTTCCAAATACCCATAATAGAAATTTACAAATACGTCTCGATGTATGTCACCTCTAAAGGAAACATTAGTAACCTGAAATATTACATTTATTCCACTGCCATAATTTTTCATCTTTTCATCCAAATTTTTGATGTGAAATTTGCGGCCATTGCACCACATAACCTTGTAGTGTTTCAATTGCACTATGTCCGGAACGTAAAAAATGCATTGCCAATTGATAAACACATTTATACTTGAAATTATGTAAATCAACAAAAAAGACACTCCATATACATCAATATAATATTAAAAAAAAAAAAAACTAAATATTATTAGTGGATATGCTTGCCTGTTTATCTATCAAACCATTTGCTAAATCGATTTCCCTCTCTCTAAGATTCATATCTCTTTCATAATCATATTATTTGACCAATGTAGCCACACCATGCCATGACAAGTTACCATAATTAGATTGGTTACATCATTTAATCCATACCTTCATCCAATCAAGATTGTTTGTAATGTATAAATGCATTGCATCCCACTCTATTTCAGATGTATTAAAATAAAACAATTCACATATAATTAGTTACCATGGTATACCTTCATAATAATGGATTATGCAAGAAGAAAAAAAATTAAATAAGTACGATGTACTTAAAAATAATAATTCAAATGTGCTATAAATATCCACCATCTACTTACATGTCACCTTCCTCATATCGCCTTTCCCCAATAGGTCCTCCCCTTCAAATTTGCTGATGGATTTGACATCACAATTGCAATCCACATTAATACTTCCAGTTAATTTAGCAATATATGGAGTAATATAAACCATGGTTTGATATACCATATATCCCTCTACTGTATATCCCTCAGGGCGTGCTCCTTGTCTAACCAAAGCCTTCAATGATTTGAAGTTCGTCTCTACCATCCACATTGAACTTGTGTGTACAGGTCCACACTTTTCAATCTCCTCCACTATGTGTATGAGGTAGTGTTCTTGTGCATTGAAAAATGTTGGAGGTAGATACCGTTTCATTTGTTGGAGGTCGATTTTTTTTTTTGAGTTTTTTATTAAGTAGGGGATTATCACATAGAAGGATAGAGGAGAGAAGGAGAGGAGAAATCAGAGCGCAACAAAGGGAGCTAGCATAGATGGGGAGACACAACATAGGTAGACACGAAACATGAAGAAGGTGGAAATGCCCATAGAGCAAAGGAAATATATGAATAAGATAAGGTAGTTAGGATTTTGTAGTTGATGATGAAGGAGGAGAAGGATGTCATGGTAAGAGAAGGTTACAAATATTTACAGGTAGAGGAAGGCTGACGAAGTGGGATGGATGAGGAAGAGATATTTTTAGCCAATGGTTAACGAAACATGGGAGAAATAAGGGAGAATGTCAGAAAATATCCTAATGGCCAACCGACCGGGAGGATAGCTGTAGAAGTGGACAAGAAGGCTAAGAAGGTTGAGGAAGCCATTGAGAGATGATATAGGAAGATGCTCAAGAAAAATCATTGGTTCATTAGATGGTTAGATGATTAGATCATGGGATGATTGGATGATCAGACTGTGGCTACCAAAGACAAAAGGGTGGTTGTGAATGTGTCTTTCTTTCTATGTCAGTGTCTTTAAGGGTTAATGTTTGAGTTTGTAGCTGCTTTATAGCACATGATGTATGGGAAATTTCCTATAGTAAAGGCTGTATGATTTCATGATGTATTTGTGGTCCTTTTGTAGTTTGAACAAGGAATGAAGGCTAGTGAGCCAAATTACATAACGCCTATGTTGTAATGTCTCACACCTTTGTTGAGTTTAGATGAAGTAATGTAATGAATGGTTGGGTTACCTTTGTTTTGTTGTTAAATTCCTGTGTGTGTTTCTTTTATTATGTTTTGTCAGTTTATGGTTTGCATAATGATGTCTTATCATATTGAATATGTTTGAACGTCTCAAATGGCCAAGTTAGTCAATGATCTGGTAATAACTTAAGATGTTATAGTAATCACGTTGTGAATGGTTCCTTATGCTATTAGTGTCAAATCGAATGGAGGAAGGAGTAAGATATGTCAGCCTCAGTCATAATGTCATTGGTGACCCACATCTTAACCAATAATCATAAGAATTAGGATGTCGTCCGTGGTGCATATTCAAGGGATGATAGCTAAATGTTGTTTGGTGGGTATATAATCCTTACATTGTGGGTCAAAGTTTAGATCATTATGATCTTAGCAATCCTGTCTTACTACAGAAACTTGGTTTTGATAGTCTCCCATTAGTATCTCAGGTGAGACTGAATCCACTCTATGGGTGATGTCGAAAGGGTTGATGCTAAGCAAATTTGTTGGCCAACTGTCCAATAAATCTTGAGTTAGATAGAAAATTGCACTCCAACAAATGGTTTCATTGCCAAGATCAAGATCATCGTATAATGGGATTATTTTTTGGTAGGCACATGGAAGCCATGGAATCCCACCAAGGAAGATATTATTTAGTCACTGAAGTGGAAGGAACACAAGTTTGTAGCAAAAGAGATAAAAGATAAAAGACAGAGCATGGAGAAATGGTTGCAGAAGCATGTTTTTACTGAACTCCATGAAGCTTTCTTTGGAGAATTCTCAAATATCTTGATGGAGTGGGATCAACAGTTGAAGGAAAACAATCCAACATATCATCATGATGAACTGAGGAGGTGGAATCTATAGTAGGTAAGCTAATTGCAAGCAATGAGTAACAAAGTTTCACGTGTTGTAGATTTTTGTTTTGAAAGTGTGCTGGAGGGATACATTGTTAAGTTTGTGGTGGAAGTGATAATATCTTATACTACGACACATAAATTTTTTGAGGGACCACGAGGAAGATTTATATGATCATTACCATTGAAAATTAACATGTTACTCTATGACCATAGAAATCTACCTTTAGAATTTGATAGCATGAGAATCTAAACTGCTTGCTTGCCAACAAAAATAGGGGAGAACAAGGAAATGGTCTAAGAAGAGGGAAGGGAGAAAAGGTAGGAAGACTATGGCAAAGACTGACAATGGGTACAAGACTTCACAATTGAAGGTGAGGAGATGGTATGGAGATAGAGAGTTTTGAGGGCGGTACTTTGAGGAGTGGAAGGAGGGTTCGATAGGATGATATAGGAAGAGGTTGGTTAACACAGATGCCTATCAAAAGGAGAAACCTAGGGAGTGGGGCTAGGAGAGGCCATCGAAGAACGATGAACAAAAAAAGTGAATAGAGTTATGAAGGAATGTATTTTGGTACTCCACGCACCAAAGAAGAGGAAGGAGAGTAGCTGAGTCCATGCAACACAAAGTATTTGGATCCTGGATAGTAGAATCAAACAATGTTTGGTGTCGAACCCACAACCCCGTGCGTTTCTACAAATCTAGAGGTAAGCACTCAACATAGTATCATGACTAGGGTAGAAGGTAATTATAATCAAGGAGGTGGAGGTACTAGTAGTGGTGGAATTGGTCAAGTTGTAGGAGGAGTGTTGTAGGGTGCTCGACCTTAGTTTGGTACATAAACAAGTGCAAAATTTTCCAGTAGTTCAATGGGTGCAAGTGGAAGTACTTCATTCGGAAGTTATGTGTAGATTTGAATGTAAGGCATACTATTAAGAATTTTTATGTTCCATGGAGTTGGGAATGAAGACCCATAACAACATTTGTTCATATGTGAGGCTATCTATACAACCAAGCAGGTCTAGGATGAGGCGACGGATATTGAATAGTTGGAAGTAACCTTAATAGTCTATATGTTGACATGGTATATGAAGTTTAAGAACATGACCCTAATAGGGCATGATAGAACCCTAAATGAGATTAAACAAGATTTAATAAGGGAACTTTAGAAGTCGAAATTTGAGTCCCAGTGCATCAATAAGTTGAAATAGATAAAGCAAGGCTTAAGATTTTGAAGGAAAGGCTGACGTTCGAGATTCTGGACACATGACATAAGGAGTGGTTTATTGCTAGACTGTTTCCCCACATCAGGATACCATTGATGTAACAGTGAATAGGTAGGAAATCATAACCATTAGAGATCAAATTGAAGATGGAGGCCTCACTAACAAGAAGTGGAGAAAGTAATCATATGGATTAGGTATAGTCACATCTGGCTACGTTGACCCTGCAACTACAATATTTGGCTAAAGAAGAAGAGAAGCAGGATGAGGTGTGGTGTACCATTTGAAGGAAAAAGGGTTACCATAGGAATGAATGTAAGTTTATGACAAACTACATGACGACTAGCGTAATGAATCCACTTGTGCAGGGTAGAGGGATGTGGTGTGAAATTTTCTAAATTTGGGGCCACAGTCCACATAGATATCTAATGATGCAATAATATAAAGCTATGACCCACACTCTATTTGTGATTTATGCAAGTTGGTGGGACATGATATCCACCAATTTCATGCATTAGAGTTGATGCATGAGTGCACTTTTGATTCATTTTGAGTGTAAGGACCCAAAGGGACTAAAGCAAGGCCAATTGGTTTCAATCAACCAAGGTATAACCAACCCGGACAATACAATTAGTTGAGGCGAGGATAAGGAATCACTCTTAGAGTATTAGGATGACCAAATCAAGGAAGAGGAGGATTTGGATAAGGCCAAGGAACAATAGTATGCTATAATTATGGATAACAAGGACATTTGGTGTGGGATTGCAATAATACCTGCTACATGTGTACTTATCGTAGGGCATTAGACCATTCGACTGAAAATTTAGCACAAGTGATTGTCAAGTGATAAGGGATGAAGGGACAAATATGTAAATGATATTTGTTGAGCCCCGTAGAACCCAACAATAGGTTAGCTTGATGACTCAAGGAGGTGTCAGGACTAGGGAAGATGCTACGACTTCTAGAATGTTGCATCCATAGTGGGTGAGAAGAGTGTCTGTTTCTCCTCCAAAGTTCAATCATATTTGGAAAAGGTGACGTGAAAAGAAGCACAAAGGGAGATGGTTGTCGTAGAATGGGACAAATTGGAGGTACATCTAGTCTATGCAGAGAGCCTGTGACAAAGGTACATCTAGTCTATGCAGAGAGCCTGTGACAAAGGTACATCTAGTCTAGAGCTTGCTTCAAAGTTTTCTAGAATTAGTGAAAGATGCACATCCACTAGAGAAATTTAGGAAGCTGGTAGAACAATGTGCCGAAGGATATGAAGTATCTACTACACGAGCATCATGATGCGTAGTAAACAAAGTAGCTCATAGGAAGAGAAACACTAAAGAATTTCAATTTGGAGCACAAATTGGCGAATATGAAATGGATAATATTATATTGGACTTGGGGTCTGATGTAAATATTTTTCCAAAAACTACTTGGGAGATGACGAGAAAACCAAATTTGACTTGGTCTCCTATTTAGTTGAGATTGGTGAATCAACGTCGTATCTTTCCCAATGGTAGACTGATGAGAGTGCCAATGGATATTTATGGAGTGGGAAGAACTATTGATTTTGAAGTCATACAAATTATAGATGACATCGATCCGTACCCATCTTTATTAGGGATACACTCAACATTCAACAATTAAGTGATTATTAATATGAAGAAAATACAAATGATTTTTGAAGGAGGAGACATCCGCATGATAACACCTTTGGATCCATGATATGGAGATTGATATATTGAGTTGGTTAAAGGCAAGTTGTGTAAGGAAGAGCTGGATAATATCTATGATGTGACAAGTTTTCAAGAGGATTATGTGAATCCTACAATTGATGGATAATTGAGCTAGAATAGTATTAGGTCCCGTGCCTCTGATTCAAAGGAAACATTGGAAAGTTGGTAGAAAAAATTGCATGAAGTCAGTGCATGGAGGTGTGCACACATCACCTAAGTGGCGTGATGGATAGGGAATGGGGTACATAATCCACCTCGCTTTGATGGACTGCTAAAGGTGACTATCTATGTGCAAGAGTTTGAAGACTAGATAATAGAGAATCAAAGAATTACCACATTGGATGTTGTATTGCACACAACCCCATCCAGGTGGTGGGTTTCACACAAGGACCAAATCATGGGATGGTGACAATGTAAATAGTTAATGTGTATTAGATTCATGACCAGTTTTGGGTTCCCCAGAGAGAAGTATTTGGGCTAGGAGTGCCCAAGAACACACTTAAAATGGTGTGTTGCAGCGTGGCTGAAAGGATGTGTACCACAATAGGAGTGGGTATACTAATTTATACATATGTTGGACACCATTCCTACAAATTGGTATGTTGAGATAGAGGTGCGTAAAAGAATGAAGGATTGGAATGAAATGACATAAAGTTTTAGAGACACTTTTAGCTTTGAAGTAGAAGAACCAACACTCGATAAAGCCTTGAAGGTGATGCTAAGCCAATTTTTTTTCCATAAGGGAACCGAAAGTGCTAGAAAGTGAACCACTATGTTCTATGCATAGAAATTTACAATGAGTACAAGAGTTTATGGAATGTTACAATGTATCTGAATAATGTGAAGATTAGGATGATACCAGGAATACACAAATCCCAAAGGTAGAGGAAGAATGTGCAATAGATGGACCAATGTTTCAATTCACCGAGTATGCATAGCCTATCAGGACTAAAAGTTGAACATCAAGATAGAGGAGAATCCCAAAATAGCTACAATATGTGATTACTTGAACAACTAGATAATATAGAAGGTCACAAGCCTACTCTGCGAGTACCAGGACTTGTTCCCTGACACATTTGAAGAGATGAAGGAAATTCTTTAGGAATTAGGAGAGATGAGAATTCCTTTGAAACTTGATGCTAATCCTATGAAGCAATGGAATTATCAGCTAAATCGAATCTACAAGGAGAAGGTTAACCGATAATTGGATAAAATGTTGCAAGAAAAAATTATTGAGCCCATGGAGAAGTTCGAGTGGGTAAGCCAATGGTTGTGCTAAATAAGAAGGCAAGCAAGACTAGGATCTATGTCACCTTCTGGAAGATAACTAATATAGATAGAAAATGAAGGAAGGAACTCTACCCCTATGTACATAAATGCAGTGTATTGTTCATAGTTTAAAGTTAAGATTACATTGTTTGCTAGTAGTTTGCATTGAGTTTGTTGGCAAGAATCTTTAGGAAGATACATATCAAATTAACCCTACGTGTTGAGTAGGGGAAGTATGAACTAGAGGTAGTTTTGAGCAAGAGTAGTGATATAATAGAAAACATGTAGTGTTGGGGGTAGTCAATCAAAGAAAATTCATACAAAAAGGCTGAGTAGGGAGTAGAAAATTCAAATTTTAAATTTCTGGATGCATTAGTGATGACGTACAATAGATTGATGAGCTTAGGGTTTAGGAGAAGGCAAGGAATACAATGAACTATGTAAAAACTGCGTAGTAAGAGTACATGAATGATCATCTCCAATATAGTAATAACAACTGAAGTGAAATAAAATGGTTGAAGTTACCACCCAATTCGATCTTGGCCACAAAATGAAGCATGCGAACTATCAATTCGATCCATGGGAGATAAAAGAATATGGTTAGAAGTGGATAATAATGAGGTGGGTGGATAAAGTGATCTAGAATGATTGTGAACGTGAAATATGGCATGGGTAGGTTATATTATTGAGCTAAACGTAAGGAGGATTTCACACCCATTCTATGCAGAGGTGCAATGATTCAAATCTGCAAGTCATAACGAAAAAGTTAGGATGGCAATATAAGAAGAGGAGTGGAGGTTGAAAAATGATATAAAATACCACCCCTAAGTTGAGAATTAGAAGAAGTCCCAAAAGAAAATATTTCAGAGCATATGAGAGCATAGGGGAGTGGAGTAGTCCATGAAAGAGAAAACAAAAATCATCTCAGAATAGTGTGAGAAATAAGAGCTACCACAATAATATTGTGGAAGAGACCTAAAGACATGGGAAGAATTGAGAACATGTTGATAGATAGCATCCAACTTGTAGACTGTTGTAAGGTTATGTGACTATTGAAGAAAATATTGTGTTGGGATAACCCAATATGGCGGAAAGGGAATTGGAGAATTCATGTTGTGCCAGGTGGCCTGGAAAAGGTAGGGCCCATTTCGCTCAAAAGGATGGTTTACATGGTGGGCTATAGTTTCACTAGTTAAGTTAACATGCCAAAAATTATGGGAGGGACCTGCAGTTACATTTAGTACACCGGTGTTGGGGTAGTCCCCACCCTGGGGGTTGTAACAATGGGACGAGGTTTTATCCCTATGCATGATGGGGTGGCACATGGATACTTGGGGAAGAACCCCTATTGTAGTGGGTAGAAAGAGCTAATATCACCTCAAGGGTGCATACGTGACCATATGAACTAGGATTAGTCGCTCTTCACACTAACACTCAAGGTACCATGAAGAAGGCAAGAAGGCCAAAGTCTTGCCAATATTTGCCATAGGAAGGAGAAGGTATGGTGGTAAGAATGGGGAAATGGTTAGGGGAAAGAATAGAAATTGGTCCTAGAGCAGTAGTGGTGACTCAAGCTCTTTGTCTATGAGAGTCACTTTGGAGAGATGGAACGAGACACACCCCTCTTGTCCGGGGTCAGAGTTCCAAGAAAACTAGACCCCCTAACCATCCCTGCAAACTGTTATACAAGGAGAAGAAAGACAACATTGGTGAAAAAAGAGGTTCTTGAACCCTTGGTGATAGGAGGACTTAGTGGGTTAGAACGACACACATTTTTGTGTTGGAGGCTAGATTTTTGTTTTGAAATTCTTGTTATGTAGGGGATCGTGCAAAATAATAGAGGAGCTTGGGAGAGGAATAGTCAGAGAACAATAGAGGGAGCCAATTCAAAAGGAACAAACATGGTGTAGGGAGGAATCACAAATGAATAAGGTGGCAACATCTAGAGAGCGAAGGATGTGTGTGAATACAATCAGGTAGTTAGGATTTTGTACTTGATGGCGAAGGAGGAGAAGGATGTCATTACATGAGAAGGTTACATATATTTATAGGTAGAGTAAGGATAGTGAAGTGGAATGGATGAGCAAGATATATTTTCAGCATATGGTGAAGCAGACATGGGACAACTAAGGGAGAATGTGAGAAAGTATCATAATGGCCAACCAGTTGGAAGGACAACTAGAGAAGTGGAGAAGCAGGCCAAGAAGGTTCAAGAAGATATTGTGAGAGTTGATATAGGAAGATGCTTGAGATAGATCATTGGTTGGTTTGAGGGTTAGATGATTGGACCATGTGATGCTTGGATGATAAAAATATATCTATCAAAGATGGATGGGTTGCTGTGAATGTGTCTTTATTTCTATGTCAGTAGATTTAAGGGTTAATGTCCAAGTTTGTAGCTGCTCTATAGCACATGATGTAAGGGAAGTCACCTATAGTAAAGGTTGTATGATTTCCTATTGCATTTGTTGATTCTTTTTTTACTCTGAGAAATTAATGAAGGTTGGTGAGGCAAGTTACATAATGTCTGTGTTGTAATGCCCCACGTCTTTGTTGAGTTTATGATAAAGTAATATAAAGAATGGTTGGTTACCTCCATTATGTTGTTAAATGCATGCGAGTGTTTCTTTTCTTATGTTTTGTCAATTTATGGTTTGCATAATGATCTCTTATCATATTGAATATGTTTGAATGTCTCAAATGACCAAGTTAGTTAGTGGCCTGGTAATAATTTAAGATGTTACAGTATTCATGTGGTGAATGGTGCCTTATGTTGTTAGTGTTGAACTGAATGATAGAAGGAGTAAGATATGTCAACCCTAGTTGTAATGTCATTGTTGACCCTCATGTTAACTAGTAATCATTAGAGTTAGGAGGTATTGTGTGGTGCATAGTCATGTGATGATAACTAAGTATATGTCTAGTGAGTGTCTAAGCCTTTTGCTGTGGGTTGAAGTTTAGATCATTAAGATCTTAAAAAATCTCACCTGATTGTGGAAACTTGGTTTGAAAATCTCCCCATTATCATCTTAGGTGAGACTTCATCCACTCCATGGGTGATGCTGAAAGGGTCAAAGCTGAGCAGGTTTGTTGGCCAATTGTACAAAAATTCCCAGGTCTAATAGAATCCCGCGGGCCAACAACTTTTCACACATTGGATGAGGAATTTGTGTCCTCTGATTTTTTATTTCTTCATCATTTATTTCTTTAGATAACAACCACCTACAACTGATGAAATCAAATCACATGTTTCAACACAAAGGTATATATAAGTACATTACAAGTAAAACACATGCAATCAAATTTAAGTTGCATGATAAATTGAAAAAATACACTTTGCATATAAATCGCCATTTACCTCATGTATTTGCCAAGCTGATATATAACTTGTCTTACATTGTTGTCAAAGTTGTCTAGGAGAGAGAGAGGTGGAACATACTGTAACAAGAAAATGAATCATTATCTATTCCTAAATTAGTAGAAAAAGAACACTAACGAGACATTTCATCGATATACAAATATATACACCAAAATAATTACCTTAATGAAGGTATGAGAATCATGAGTTTTAACTCCACCTAGCTCACCTTTCTTTGTTAGGATATTCTTTATGTTTGAAAAAAACCTAATGGGAAATTTAATTTTTTCAATGACCTCTTTTACATCCTTTCTTTGTTTCTCTATCAATAACCATTTAAGGGCACTTAATGAGGCCAATTCCATATGCATTGGGGAGCATATGGAATTGCATGGGATAAATTTTCATTCCTCATGGAAGTGCCCCATTATTAATGCCTTCATGACGACCTTCAAGTTGAAGCATAATTAAAGATATTATAATAATGCTTGTCAATTAATATAGTGAAACAATGTAATAAAAAGATAAAATATTCCAAACATTTCATGTATGATATGGATATAATTTATCGATCCATACCTTAATTATATTATATTGCAATTGCCATAGACGAGGTGTCATTATCTAGGGTTTTAATCTGGTCACTTCTTTCCCATTGAAAATATGTTTTTTAGTTCTTTGATACCAATTATTCTTAGAAAGAAAGTGCCTAAACTCATCAAACACCTCCTTTCCTAAACTTCTAGAACAAAAATATTCATCTTAGGACCACAAAATGGACGTGCATATTTACCCTTTGTTTGAATACCCACAAGAGATGGATTAAATTATATACCAATTATTTGAAGTATGTATAATGAATGGATTATTTAAAAATGATGCATGACATAAACTTCATAAAATTAAACATTATTAAGGTGTAGCGTAAGATTACAACATACCACAAAAATCTGTTAGCCCTGGCGCATCATGAATTTTCCATACAAGCATTCCATGGAATTGAATTTCCTTTGTGCACCTATTGGTTTAGATCTATCATACGTAGTGATGCCCTTCCATAAATTTAGTAACTCATTGATAAGAGGCTCAATATATACATTCATATATTTGACTTGGTACTTACCTAATCTATTGAACATACAATACATAATTACTACATATGTGGGTAAATAAAAAAATATCAAATGCAAAAGACATATTTATGAAATGAACAAAACAAATAAGATGTTACCATGTTGAATAAATTTATTCTAAACAAATACCTAGAAAAACCATTGCAAAAATTATGTACTCCCTCTTTAAATTGACATTCATGGAGGAATGTTATTTTTAATAACAAAAACATTCCACATCGAGTAAGTAGATCTGAGCTCTCCAAATCGATTGACACCATCAACTGCTAATGAAACCCTAAGATTGCAAAGTTCATCTTTGAAATGTGGCCATATTTTCTCTATTTTATTAAATGTAGATCCATCTGCAAGCATTCAAAGAACATCATCTTTAATTTTTCTCTTTGCATGGTAATACATAAATTGTGTTATGATTTTTCTCCTGAACAATTGCCACAAATGTGGAATTATGGGAATATAATGAATCAAATTGCAAGGCACATTTTTGTTGCTTGATCAATTAATATCTACCATTTCGACATTTTGAGAATTCTTCTTTCAATGCATGTTCTCCATAATACAAAATATGATAATCAGGACATGCATGAATAACTTGATACTCCATTCCAGTATCTTTCATAATGGTATGTAAATCTCAGTATGTGCAAGGTAAAAAATTTGATAATGGTAACATAAATTTACCTAACAATCTACAACATAATTAAAAATAGTAGTGCTTGATGTAAAGAATATTAATCATACATATTGCATCTAGATTTTATAGATGATCAACTAACAATGAAAATAGAGGAAAAAATAAAACTTTTATCATCATGTATTAAATGTCACAAAATATATTATATACCTTAGGAGCTATGTGACACAAGTGTTTGAAAAATGAGTCCACCTTTAATTTCACGACTAGCAATATAACAAAGAGAAGACTTATTTTAGAGCCTTCATAAAGAGGTTTTATTTCCTTCTCAAGTACAAGTATATTGAAAACACTATCTAGTTGGTCGTCGTCATCATCCATTCCAACAACTATTAAATGTCTTCTAGGTCAATAAATTTGTACCTTATTCTTCAACAATGTTATTAGCAACATCATCTTCTTCCATACGATCATTAACCTGATTTTCAATATTCGCTCCATGTTCCTCCATGTTTCTAAACATGTGCTTGTACAACAACAATGTCATCCTGATCCACGACTAATGCCCTAGGGCATTGTCTATTTATAATTACAAACAATTGAGTAATATTAGTGTATATAAAAAATATTAAATTGATACAAATGTTTACAAAAATAATATAAGAAAACAAAGACAACGACAAAGACAACTTAGGTGAGAGTGAGAAACTAAGACAACAAATAAATGATGAAGCTTGTGAAATTTATCAATATGTTTATGAATATGTTGAAAAAATATAGGAATTTTTTAGCTTTCTTGACATGTAGAAAGAGAGACACTCTGTGAGATATATACTCACAATCGACAAAAATAACCTATTCTTATTTTTCCTTCATCATTGTCATATTCTTTCTTGATTTCACTTGGAGACCAAAATTTTGGTGTGATGATCAATTTCCCCGACCCAACTAATTGGAGACCATGGTTTAATTTATAAGGGGTGAAAAGCTAAGGGATTAAGAGTTTATTCACCATCCAAGCGTTAGGGCTACTTAGAAGTTGGCATTATATATGGAGAAATCAACTTAGGTGAGAGCGAGAAACAAAAAAAACAAATCAATGATGAAGCTTGTGCAATTTACCAAGATGTTTATGAAATATATTGATTTTTTTTGGGAAAAATGTTACTTTTCTTGACATGTAGAAAGAGAGACACTTTGTGAGATATATAGTCATAACAAGTAAAAATAACATATTCTTATTTTTCCTTCATCATTATGTCTTATTCTTCCTTGATTTCACTTGGTGACCACACAAGCTTTTAATTCGATGAAAACTTTCCCTCTAATCTTTAGTTGTTAATCCACACCTAACCTCTAAACCAATAACCGACCCTAACACTTTAATCTAGCCTAACCACTAACCCTTAGACCCTATCCCCCTAATCCTTAACACCTTAACCCCATTCCCCCCTTAATTAAGCCCTTAAAACCATAACACATTTAACTCTTAACACCTAAACCATTCAACCTTAAACCCTTAACAAATAACCTATTTACCCCTAATTCCCTAAACAATTAACCTCTTATTTGTCACCTAACACCTTAATCCCTAACCCTAAACCCATCAAACCATAAACCCCTAACCCTACTCCCTAAAAGCCCATTAACCTCTAAATCCCCTAAGCCCTAAACTACCTAAATCTAACTTAAACCCCAACCTATTTACCCATAACCCCTTAACCTATTAACCACTAATCCTAACTTATAATTTGAATTTGATTTTTTTTATAATTTGAATATTTTAATATTTTTAAAGACGTAATTTTTTGATACCTTTATAGTAATTTTTTTGTTGATATTGTTTCAAATTTTAATATTCCTAATAAAAGTTATAAATTTTAATTATACCAATAATTAAAAATTAATATTAATATATATATAATATTATATACACACATGCAGAAAAATGATAAAAAAATAATATATATATATATATATATATATAATATATATATATATATGAATAACTTACCAAGGGATGATATTCATTGCACGCCTTCAAGGTGTGCAATATTCTCTCAATTGTTGTTTAGTTGTTTTTTATTAAAGTCTCCTCTTATTGTAGCCCCTACATTTATTACAAGGAAATAACATTTTCCATCACCATTTTTCTTTACCCAAACTTTCAATATTGTTACTTCAAAAATCAACCATAGTTTAACTATTTATAATGCAATTAATAAATCATTTCTAAACAAAAAATAACTGATAGATATAGATATATATATATTATATATATATATATATATTATATATATATTTTTTTTTTTTTTTTAATTTTTGGGTCATATTTCTGACGTCTACAAATTATGGAGAGACATATAACGGTAAAAAAAATTGACCTCGTCCAATGTTAGTATTTCGACATTTCTATGGCTGGCCTAGTCAAACATAAAAAAATTGACGACCATCGACACATTTATGCATTATATCTCATATCTCACGCTATTCAGGATTAAAAAAAATAATACAAAAAATCAAAATAAAATCCAGCAACACGACCAATTTTGTTAGTATTTTCAGAGCAAAGAGTCATTTTTTTGCCCATATGTAGTAATGTGAAGATTTCCAGGCCCGAAAACATAATATATAAATCGTGCCAAATTAGGAAACAAATTTGTGTGCCTTTCAAAGAAAAATAAAACTCGTCTACCAAATCGTTATAGTTAGTCCATATGGAGATATGTGGTCCTTCAAGAATGCATACACCGATAGGTAAGCTATTCTCTATGCTAATTATTCATTATTACATCAGAGCAAATTGGGTTGCATTTTTTTGGGGAAAAATTAGAAGCTTTCGAGAAATTTAAAATTTTTAAAGTTAGGGTTGAAAATGAAACTGATTGCAAAATAAAGTGTATAAGATTTGACAATGGTGGGGAGTTTACTTCTATAAAATTTGATGATTATTGTAAGGAGAATGTTATTAAAAAGCAATTCATTATTGTTGAAACTCCACAACATAATGGTGTGGTTGAAAGAGCTAATCGGTCAGTGCAAGAGTTGGCAAGAGAAACGATGGATGAAAGAAGTATCCCACAAAGGTTTTGGGTTGAAGTTATTCACACAGTAGTAGTTATTTTGAATAAAGCTCAATTAAGGGAAAACAATGTTAAAACACCCTAGAAACTGTGGTACAGGAAGCCAACAATATCCAAGCACTTCAAAGTCTTTAGTAGCAAATGTTACATTAAGAATAATGATGACAAGATAAGTTTGATGCTAGAGCAGATGAAAGTATATTTCATTGGTATTCAAAAAACAACAAAGGTTACAAGTGTTGTGATAAAAACTCAAGAAAAGTAGTTGTTTGCATTGATGTAAGAGTGGATGAGTCTACTCCTCTCAAAGAAAAGTAGCCAACAAATATTAGCTCAATTAATCAGGCCAACAATGAAGATGATGTAGAATAACTTGAAGACGAAGCCAATGAAGATGCATAAAGTACCCAACCAAAATATCCCTCAAGATATTTTCAAAAGCACCATATTTCTAATTAGATTGTAGGTGATTTGGATGCAAGAGCACAAACTAGGAGAAGAGTGATGAGTCCCCTTACTCAAGTACATATTGCTATGATGTCCAAGATTGAGCCAAAATATTTTTCTTAGGCCAACCAAGATGATGATTGGATAAAATCCACAAATGAACAACTAGATCAAATTGAGAAGAATCTTACTTTGGAATTGCTTCCAAGACCAATAGGAAAAAATGCCATTGGCACTAAATGGATCTTTAGAAATAAATTGAATGAGGATGAACAAATGGCAGGGAATAAGGCTTGATTAGTATGAAAAGGTTATTCTCAAGTTGAAGGATTAGATTTTTATGAATCATCTTGTAGTCAGATTAGAGCCTATCAGAATGTTTATAGAATTTTCAAGACACAAAAAGTTCAAGATATTATCAGATAAATGTAAAATCAATTTTCTTGGATGGTGATCTTGAAGAATAGGTTTACATGGAGAAACCTAAAGGTTTTCAACTATTAGATAATGCTAATTATGTATGTAGGTTGAAAAATGCATTGTATGGTCTTAAACAAGCGCCCAGGGCATGGTATTCTAAATTAGATAAATATATGCTATATAATGTGGACTCAAAAGAGGAGCAACACACAACAACTTATATATTAAGTTTGAAAATTAAAATCATTTTGTTTTTATTATTTATGTTGATGATATTATTTTTGATAGTGATGTAGTTGAACTCAGTCAAAATTGTATAGATGATATGAAGGTCGAATTTAAAATGTCCATGCCTAAAGAAGTTTCATACTTCCTTTGTTTATATATTACACAATCAACGAAAGGAATATTCATATCCCAAGGCAAGTACCTCAAGGAAGTGTTGAAGAAATTTGGAATGGAAGAATGTTCACTTATCAATACTCTAATGGTCACTGGATGCAAGCTCAATAAAGATGAGTCACCTAAGGTGGACGGAGAATTATACATGTCACTTATTGGCAGCCTCTTATATTTGACAACTTCAAGACTAGATATTATGTAAGTTGTTGGTGTTGTTGGAAGATTTTAATCAGTCCCAAAATAAAGTCATCTCCTAGAAGCAAAAAGAATACTCAAATATTTGAGAGTTATGATGGATTATGGATTATGGTATCCCCAAGGTAAAAACTTCTCATTAACAACATATACATATGTATATTGAGAAGGAAATGTAGATGATAGTAAAAACATAATTGTAGGTATTTTATTTCATGGATAATTCCTAGTGGCATGGTTGAGCAAGAACAAGACATTAATCTCTCTCTTTACTGTTGAGGTTGAATACATTACAATAACATATAACCGCACTCAAATTTTACAAATGAAGCAAACCTTATAGCATATGAATGTAACTTATACAAATATGATTCCCATTATCTGTAATAACGCAAGTGCAATCAACATATCCAACAATCCTATTCTACATTCAAATACCAAAATATTCCCATAAAGTAACACTTTCTTAGAGAACATGTTGCAAATCAGGTAGTGAAACTAGAGTATTTATCGAAAAAAGAATAAGTTGTTGATGTCTTCACTAAATCTCTTGTAAGAGAAACATTTTAGTATTTAAGGCAAAAGTTGGGAGTAATTCTTCTCTCTTCCCTCAACTATATCTTCTCCACAAGGAAGGAAGGTAGTTTTCCAAATCAGAAAAATGATAGTTAAACAATAGAGATCGACATAGGGCAAGCTAACAAGTTTGCAAGAATAACATAATCATAGGGGGAGGTTAATTGCAGGGGGAGTATCTAAACTCTTTTCCGCTAATGTTAAAGGAGGATTATGAGAAAACATTGGCATACTATGCTTCATGGTTGTTGACAGGAGGAAAGGAGCTTCTCAGAAACAAAGGGGGAGGATGAAAAAATTAGCAAATAAGAAGAGAGTGGTGTTTCCATATTTAAAGTAACATTTCCATCAATGACCTACAATGTATAGTGTTGCCATCAATTGCAAAGGGGGATATTGTTAGCAAAGTGTTGTCATTGATGTCAAAGGTGGTTTATGGATCATACATTAGGATATTGTATGTGGCATGTAAGGCACGCACGTTGGTTGCATGTGACATGTAGGGTTTTCATGTTGATTTCATGTGACATGCAAGGGATACATGTTAGTTTCATGCAACAAGCAGAGTTTTCATGTTGATCAGACGTGACATGCAAACTTTGCATGTTGATTGCATGCAACATACAAGGAATGCATGTGAGTTTAACGCATCATATGGAGTTTTCATGTTGATTGCATGTGACATGAAACACATTCATGTGAGTTGCATCTGACATGCAAAGTCTGCATGCTGATTGATGTGACATGCAAGGCATGTGACATGCATATTTTTCATGTTGATTGCATGTGACATGTAAGACATGCATGTGAGTTGCATGTGACATATGGATTTTTCATGTTGATTGAATGTGACATGCAAGACATGCATGTGAGTTGCATGCGACATGCATTGTTTACATGAAGGTTGAGAGTAAAAAATAGTTGTAACACAAGTTAACTGATTGATTAATTAAAATCACAAAGAAGAAACAATGAAGACAATAGTTAAGACAAAACATAACTAAGTTAAACTAATTTTTCACTTTGACTGAATTTTCTAACTAATTTAACAATAAGAGAAGAAAAATATTAAAGAAATTGGAATGAAGCATAACTAAAATTAAAACAGTCTATTACACTGGAAATCAAGATAAATAAACATACAAATAAAAAAAACATAAGTTCAACAAAGTTCAAGAGGTTAACTCATAATAAAAAATGAAGATTAATCAGAAAAGTATCTTTGAGAGGAGTTTTCGGTGGAAATCACATCATAATTCATTTGTCGACGCGTTTCGAACCAACTAGTGTGGTTCATCGTTAGGACAAGATGAAGAACCAGATCATGGCTGTAGTATAAATAGAGAGAGCAGGTTATCTAATGGATATATTTGCCTAAGAACAGCTATATTTGACCAGGAAACGATCATAATTGACCACAAAATGACTACATTAGACTGGGTAATCAGACAGGACCAAGAGATAAGGAAAGGGACCTAAAATAAGTTAATTCAATAATTAATTAGTTAGTTTTAATTATTTTGCAATGACTTGCATTCAACTAAGAATTCATTGATGGTCTTTTTTTATTTAAATCTTCAAAGGCCTATATTATTATATGAAACAATAATAAATGAGAATAATCAAATTAGTTAGTTAGTTTTTCAACTTAAATTCCTAGTTTAATAAAAATTCTATTTTTAGGGACCTATAATTAGTTAATTAAATAAACAATTAGTTTGTTTTAGTTATTTAGTGATTAAATGACAATTGCATGCATTCAACTAAGAATTAACTAATGGAATTTTTATTTAAATCTTTAAAGACTTATATTACTATTATTATATGAAATAATAGGAATAAATAATAAATGAATAATAATCAAATAACCTAATTATCATTTGGTTATGCCACTTAATTCTCAGTTTAATAATTAATTATAACTATAATGGAAATGTAGTAATTTCTATTAAATTATAGGTAAAGGACAATGGAAAAATATAACAATTTTCAATTAGTTAGTTAATTTGATTTATAATAATAATTTATTTATATTTTATTGAACAACAAAATAAACAACAATTAATTTGAAGAATAGAGCTTATTTAAAACTAATTGTTAAACAAAAAAATAACAAATCAACCAAGTAAAAAAACAATTCTAAATCTTTATAAGAAACAACAAGGTATGAGTAGAAGTACATGAACAATATTTGAGATATTTGAGTATTTTGGAGCTTGAGAGACCAATGAATGTGTGATTTTGTGAGAAAAAAAGAGAATTTATTATGAAAAATTCAAATCCTTTATGATATGAGTTTGAAAATTATATGAAAGAAGGATCTATAATGTTGTGCAAGCTGGTGGCTGCATAATAGGGAGTTGGCGCTTCCTTTCATTTGGTGCTGATAAACGAGGCATTGAAGCTTCATTAAGATTGGTGCCTGAAAAATCAACAAGTTGCTTCTTGCATAGAGAAAGAAGATTGAAGCCTTTTGTAGGTTTTAGCCTACAAAAAATGATGTAACTTGAAGTTGGAGATTTATTTTGCATCATAATCAAAAGAGTCAATGGTTTTCATAGTTGGGGTTTCCACGTTAATATATTGTGTTTATATTTTATGAGTTTGGTATGTTTTTATTCATTATTATGTATTATTTTTGCTTTGAGCAAAAAAAATAATGAAATTGTTAAAATACCGATTTCCCCCCTCCCCCCAGTGTTTTCCTAGTTTTTAATAGACAAAGCATATTGATGTTCAATATCACTTTGTAGTTGATGACAAGAAGGAGTTGCTAGTAAAGGTCAACACCTTGATGAATGTTGCATATTTACTAACAAAGTCTTTGAGCAAAGAAAAATTTTCTTGGTGTCGACTAACAATGGGCATTGTTTCCCTGGATCATTGATCAAGAAATCCTATGGCCTCTAGTATGTAAATAAAAACAAAAAGTCATTATTGTAGTTTTGAGGTAAAAAATGGATCTCAAAACAAGAAAAAATACTAACAAACTCAAGTTTAAAAGAACCAATAAGATTCAAGTTGATAATGTCATCCCCAAGGGTAAATTGGAGGGAAAATAATAAAACTTCTTTTTTAATTATATTTTTGTCTTATCTCCTTATAGGTTTCCTCAAATTCCAAATGTGGGCACCCATTATATGTAAAATGTTGCATAACTAAATTTTACATTCAACGAGTACTCACTCTGCATACTTTGAGTAGACCCACATTGATAAAAAGTGTAAATACATAAAAAAAAATGTGTTTCTTACCACTTTGCATGGTATTTTTGAATAGACCCACATTGATAAAATTGAAAATAAATGAAAAAATATTAATGAAAATAACATTGTTTTCATATATTTTTAATTCTTATTGATGTGAGTATTCTTAGAAGTATGCAAAATAGGTAAGAAACATGTTATTTCATGCATTTTCATTTTTATCAATGTGGATCTATTGGAAAGTACACATAGTGCGTACTCATTGGGTGAGGATTTAAAAATATTTTTTCATGTATTTTCGTTTTTTGATGTGGGTCTACTCAAATGTAATGCAAAGTGGGTACTCGTTGGATGCATAATTTAATTCAACATCCAATTAGTGCCTACAATTGACAATTGAGTAATTTATATAAGAGATAAATAAAAAATACAATAAAAATTTGTTTTCTTTCTTTTCTTTTAAAATTCATTATCTTTTATTTTATTGTTTTGATTATTATTTGATTATTTTCCTTAATTGACCCATTTTAGACCTCAAAAATCCCCTAATGGGGAGATTATATATATATATATATATATATATATATTGATTGTGGAATAATGTTGGGAGAACATTTATTATTCTTCTTCTACTCCTCATTGAGGATGTTGCCTACCCTTTGGAAGGTGTTGGGGCCTTGAGATTGTTGAATCCAAGATAATACTATGAGGTGGGGTGAATTAGTATTATACAATTTTTAACAATCTTTAAGATATTTAAGTTATTAGTAATAAATAACATAACAACACCAATAACCAATCAGTACACACATATATCAGGAGACGCATAAATTTATGTGGAAACCTATATGGGAGAAAAGCAATAAACTTATGTCTAAATATTGCTATAGGAATCAACTAAAAGGAGAAACCCATCCCTTGAGATTTATTGGCACCAACCTAAAGGAGACATATATCCCCTAATTTATAGGCACCTAGTTGAAGGATACACTGATCCCCTAAGATTTACAAACACCACCCTAAAAGAGACATCGATACCATAAGATTTGTAGGCACCACCCTGAACTTCCTATCATATCCCTCTTTCATAACATTTTCAAGCTCAGATCCATAGGAATTACATACCCATGTAAACTCCTTGATTTCTAATCTAACTCTTATCTCTTTATCCACAACAACAATCTTCTCTTTCTTGTTTAACTCACTTATTTCTGCATAGTTCTTCACAACAATACTTTACAACATTTATGCACACTCATATTGAAAAAGATCCCTGTCTAAGTCACATGTCTTCCTTATAATTCATTCTTAGACTTCTTCCACATTTGGCCACGTAGAACTTATATTTCTTACTCCAAATTCTTTGTCCTTTATTTCCACTCTCACTCATACACTCACCTTCAAACCTCTCTAGCTTAAGTTATTTATATCACATTATGTTAACACACACTTGGTTAACGCCGACATGCAATGGAGATAAAATCTAAATGATATGGATGATTTTATATTCTCATGGCTAGAAATCTAGTCCAAATGACAAGGATGACTCTTATTTTCACAATTCATTTGTCTCTTGTGGGCTTAGCCTTTGAACTCACAAGACCACACAACATGACCATGGCTGAAACTATTTCAACAAATTTGGGATCCGGGTCCACATATGTTTAATGGATATACTGATATTTGGATATTCAGTTTATCTAGATCACTTTAACACTTACTCTAGCTCCCAAGGCTCAACTATCACCCCACATGACTATGCACAGAACCACATTTTTAAACGACTTGTTCTAATGAATGTGGAATCAGGGTCCACAAACACTTCAAAAAATTCTTGGATTCTAGATGCCCATATTTCTTTTGCATGATGTAACATGCTTACATTAAATCTCCTTGTCTTTTTAGAAGCCACATGGGACCAAGAGCTATGACCCAAGGAAAATCGAAATGGTGCTTAATATTATTTTTATAATGTGTGATCTAGATATTTGGAAATTTACCTCTAGTTTATAGTGTATCTTTATTTGAAGTCGGGGGGAGTTAGAGGTAAGATACCTTTATATTTCTTTTGCATGGAAGCTCAACCATCAGAACCTTGACCATCTCCTTTGCTTCTCTTGAATCCATGATTTGCATTATTTTCTAATGAGCACACTGCATACAAACTTGAGTCACTGTAGAGTTAGATTACTTCAAATCCTTTAGTTCTAAGTCAAGAACCACAATTTTCCACATCACTTTCTAGATCACCCTCGCTTCATCTGCCAAATCACCTTTTGCAATCAATCCAAGCTTTCCATGTGTCTTAATGCTAACCTGTACCTACCACATGTCATATGATACTAATGCCACGTCATCACCTCTACCACCTGTTTTTCATGTCACTTCTAACTATTATCCATGTCATACTACCACTTGCCCACTACATTGGGTCCACATACTAGCAAGAACAAAGATCCAAAATTTGGATACTTTGTTAAGTGGTTACCTTGGTGCACCCTCGAATGGTTAGATGCTAGGATGCCCAAATATAATGAGGGGATAGACATGAAATTTAATCCATATATTCACCCCAATTTGGAATCATCTAGATTATTTTGACTTTGGGTTTATTTTTTATTATTCAAGATTAATAGGCAAAGGCTCCTATTTCTTTTATAGGTAGAGGCTCCCCTTGAAGCAATCATCTCGTTATCATGTCAACATTTTAGATAGTAATGACTACACCTTTGGCATTAATGACAACACATTTTCCATCAATGACAACACATTTGCAATAATCCCCTCCTTTGTGAGTGTTGGCAACACCATGAGAAATCATTCAATCACTAATATACTTGACACAAAAACTCCCCCTATTTGTTTACATATTTTTTCTCATGTTGTCTACTTATTATCCCCCTTGACAACAACAAAAATGGGTGTAATATCTTCCTTAAAAGGGGGAGTTAAAGCGATCCATTGATTTTTGTCTAATATATTAAAATATTTCACTATGAAGGGGTTTGGCAAATATGTCTGCTTCTTTTGATAATAGTGGGAAAATATATATTTGTCCTTTTGGTTTCACTCTCTTTAATTGAGATAGCAATGAAATTGAATTCCTCTGATTGTTTTCTTCTCCCTTAACTACTTCTAGGCTCCCCTTGTGATAATGCTTCCTTTTACCTATGATTCTTCTCTTCTTTTGTCTACAATTTGTCCCTTTGATTGATTCCCACATGATTCCCATGATTGACAATATGTTTCTCTTTGGTAGCAAGAACTTCTAATTTTTGAATTATGTCTCCTAATGGGCTACTCCTCCCGGGGTTGTGTTGTGTGTCAATTACCATTATCAACATTCTTCTTTTTGTTACTAAAAAACTACCCCCCCTATCATATGGTTCTTTTTCCTTTGTTATTTTCTTGTAAGATAATGTATTCTTTCCTTTTGGATATTTCTTTTATTTTCTTTTGACTAAGGTCCTTCTTTGATTGATTGCAATTTCTTGATTTGGCTCGAGAATAAATCTTCTCTTGTCGTCAACCTTATCAATTTTCCTACTCCCCTTGAGTACATGACTCCCTTCCTTTTTCCTATGTGATGTTCCTTATTATTCCCTTCCTTAACTCAAGCATTCTTTGATGTAGGCAGGATAAAATATCTCTTGTTCTTCCCTGGTGTTGTGACTCCAACCTGTAGTGCCTTTTGCTCGTTGATTTGTAAGTTTTCCCAATTCAACTTGCTGACTTATTTAATAATGAACTCTGTTGTTTTGCAATTTTCATCATTTGTACATTATGTCATAGGTTTTTACCTTCTTCTTATTTTAGAAATTGGTTCATGAATTTTATTATAGATTTCATTCTTTCACTTCCATCTTATTGATGGAACTTTCCACCTCTTTCATTATTTGAGGCTATATTTCCATTTACCTTAGTATCTATTGATTCATATCCTTTGTTAGGGATGTATGCATTGTTTGTAGTCCTCATTTCTTGTCTCGCTAATGTGAACAATACTTTTTTCTTCTGCAATGCACCTTGTGAATGTGACATCGCGCGACGAACTATAGTTTTGTACTACTATGTACTCTAATGGTGTTGTCTTTCCAACCGACTATGGTGTTGGACAAGCTTTCGTGGGTTCCCTTGACCTGGAATCTCCACATTGTAATCTTTATGTACAATAATGAGATTTTCATATCTCAGCTTTATGTCTTTCAATTGTAAACTTGTGTCCTAGATTCGGTCCCCACATGCCATTGGCTATTCATAAAGGAGAAGGGATGAGATAACATGAGATAGTCCTCTCATGCCCGAATCTAGCTTTTAGCAGGATTCCTTAGTTAGTACAACATCTTTATTTTTGAGTTATCAGTTTGTACTGGATATCCCATGAGTGTTTGTTCCCCTTCAGTTCTATAAGAAGACGAATTGTGAGGTAAGACTCATTTGATCGAGAGTGGTAATAGAGAGTCCTAAGTCTGAGTCGAGGGTTTCTCTTGCTCTACATCTACAGACATCTGGTCCGATCTGCTTGCATCACGAGGAAAATTCAAGTCCTTAGGTGATTTGAGAAGCCTGCGCATCAGTACTTGACACTGGTGTGAACCTAAAGTGGCTGAATCATATAGAGAGTCGACCTATCTATGAGTTTAAAAAGTTTTCTGGACTCAATCTGCTTGCATGCCAGGTAGTCTATAGATCTCTTAAGCTACGACTAAGACACATTTGTTAAATGCTGCAGCAATCAATCTGAGAGAGAAGACTATCTGTAATAAAAGAATCCTTATATTAATAAGATCATCCCGTTTCTTGCACTATATTCCACATTTCCAAATATCTGTTAAGGTCCTGATACCATTTTTATAGGACCTTAACAGATATTTGGAAATGCGGAATATAGTGCAAGAAACAGGATGATCTTATTAATATAAGGATGCTTTTATTATAGATAGTCTTCTCTCTCAGATTGACTACTGCAACATTTAACAAATATGTCTTAGTCGTAGCTTAAGAGATCTATAGGCTACCTGGCATGCAAGCAGACTGAGTCCATAAAACTTTTTGAACTCATACATAGGTCGACTCTCTATATGATTCGGCCACTTTAGGTTCACACTAGCGTCAAGCACTGATGTGCAGGCTTCTCAAATCACCTAAGCACTTGAGTTTTCCTCGTGATGCAAGCAGATCGGCCCAGATGTCTATAGATGTAGAGTAGGAGAAACCCTTGACTCAGACTCAGGACTCTCTATTACTGCTCTCGACCGAATGAGTCTTACCTGATAGTTCGTCTTCTTATAGAACTAAAGGGGACAAACACTCGTGAGATATCCAGTACAAATTGATGACTCAAAAAGAAAGATGATGTACTAACTAAGGAATCCTGCCAAAAGCTAGATTCGGGCATGAGAGGACTGTCTCATGTTATCTCGTCCCTTCTCCTTTATGGATAGCCAGTGGCATGTGGGGACTAAATATAGGACACAAGTTTACAATTGAAAGACATAAAGCTGAGATATGAAAATCTCATTATTGTACATAAAGATTACAATGTGGAGATTCCAGGTCAAGGGAACCCACGAAAGCTTGTCCAACACCATAGTTGGTTGGAAAGACAACACCTTTAGAGTACATAGTACTAAATTTGCAGATGGGAATAATGCTGACATCCAAATCTTTCAATCGGGCAATTGGAGAAGTACTGGACCTGAAATTCTTTTTTAGTTTCCCATGCTTGATTATCATGTCTATTTGGTGGCTCTAGGAAGTTGATGTTGACAAAAGGGTTTGTGCTGGTATCAACTTGTTCATGCAAGCTATCATAGCTGGTACTGGTAGAGATTCTCCTTACTTTGTAGTGGTTTGTGACAAACCACCGAATGTGACCACATATTATTCCTTGCAAAAAGGAAAGATCCTCAATATCTGCTATGTTTTTGACAGATTTGTATAATATTCCATTCATATGGGCCCTTGGTTCGCTAAAGCCATGAATCTTCAGTATGTGAACAGAGTACGACTTTATGACAAGAGCTGATAGCCCATATATTTGCCACCATTCAATGAACCAGCTTGGAGTGGGGTCCTCTCGTTCCAATGCTTCAACTGTCATTCCTTCAAATAGGAAAGGAAACTGCAAAGAATAAAACAAGTTAGCAGCATAGTTTTGAAAATTCATACCTGTGAAAAATGCATCCTTTTGCTGATCAACATCATAGTCATTTATGTGGAAATGGTTGTCAAACCGTCTGAAGGTAATGTGGCAACTTTTAATGCAGTCTTCATCATCATCTCTCTTTTGGAGTACATACATGATACTCCCAATATGGCTTAAATAATCTAGGGCATCAATTGCCTCCAGATTCATTTCATCCTGCATTGTTTTTGTCCAGAGATATGGAATATCCATCTGATTTCTGATTTCCTTGATAGGGTACCAAGCCTCATCATGTTCCATCAAAGAGGTTTCCAGATCAAAGCTAACCCCTCTAGTCAGGGTTTCTATTTCCAAAGTATCGTCATTTCTTCTTATGAAATTGCAGGTGAGAGAAAGCACTGAGTGTTCCGACAAAAATTCCTTGCTTAACATATCAACAAAACTATTTTTATCTCCAGGCACAAATTCTATATCAAAGATATATTGGCTTAATTGCATGACCCATCTGACCATTGCAGCATCTTCGAACTCACATTTTTGAATAGCATATTTTAATGCTTTACAATATGTTATGACTGTAAACTTTGTATAGATAACAAAGTCTTTAAACTTAACAATGCCTAGACAGACTGCTCTAAGTTCTTTTTTTAGACTGGACCAGTTCAACTGATTTTTGGCCCATATTCCCGACGCACACTGACAAATTTCTATCTCCTTTTTGTTGCTGGGGTTCTTTTGACATAGGACTGCACCCCAACCTGTATAGCTGGCATCGGTCATTATTATTTTTTCCCATTCTTCTCTGATGGGAGAGAGAGGTTGTGTGCTTCTTACCTTCTCCTTTATTCTCCTGATTTCCCGAGTGCAGTCATCATTCCATGGTATTGAAACTTTATGAAGTCTTTGATTCAGGATTTTTCTCTCTTGGGGACAATGCTTCAGAAATTTAGAAATATAATTTAAACTTCCCAGAAACCTCTGCAACTGAGTTTTATCTTTGATTTCATCTCGAAAGTGATCCACAAAATTTAGGCTTCTTTGAATCACACTGTATGATCAATATTGAATGTTATAACGTAAGAAATCTATCATTGACCTGAATAATTTCATCTTAGATTCTGACAATACAATCCCCTTTTCTTTGACTCTATGGAGGAAAATCTTCAAATGTTTAATATGGTCAGGGATGTTATCAGAATGAATTAATAAATAATCTATATACTTTTTCAGGAATTCTTCCATTCCTTCAAAATTTTCATCCATAATCCTCTGAAAAGCTGAAGGTGCATTGATCAGGCCGAATGGCATGATGTTCCATTCATAGTGTCCTTCAGGCACAGAGAACGCAGTTTTCCATTTATCTTCTTCTTTAATTCCTACTTGCCAGAATCCAAATTTCAGATCAAACTTGGAGAATATTTTGGATTTAGAAATTTGGGCAAGTATAGAAGAAGGTTTGGGCAGTGGATATGCATCATAATCTAAGATACTGTTCATAGGTTTGTAATTTACAACCAATTTGAGTTTACCTCTGGCTATCTTAGAATGCTTATTGAAATAGAATGCAAAACATGCAATAGGACTCTTACTTTTTCTGATGAGTCCTTTCTTTAGCAGATCTTTGATTTCATCCTTGCACATTTTTAATTGTTTTGCATTCATTGCCACTACCTTAGATCTCCTCAATTTTCCACTAAAATCTTTTTTAAGAGGAAGCTCAACTTCCTGCTTATGGACATGCTAGAAGGATTTTGGGTCATCTGAACAACACTCTTTAAATTTAGCAGTGAGGTCTGGTATCTCCTTTGCATACTTTCCTTTGTCCAGATGCTCTTCAGTTTTCAGTATCTCTTTTTTCATTTCCATTTTTTCCAATAGATTTTCCATTCTTTCTATTCTTTTTAATCTATTGGGACTATTGGAGTTAATAAATGGAAATAAAATTTCTTTTTTATCTATATTGACAAAGTAACCATATCTTTGGCTGTCACTGTCAAGTTTAGCTCCATGCTTGTCAAAATTTTGGAAGAATGGTGTGCCAAGATACATTGTGCAATCCATTCCTGGAACCACAGGGAAAACATGATGCACACCGATTTTTTCAGTTAAAAATACATCTACCTCAACTTCTGATTTGGTGACAATATCGTCACTGGCTGTAGTAACCCTTGGAAAAGATGTTGGTCTTCTGAGATGTGCACTTACCACTGTGTCACTTACAATATTCAGGCGAGAACCAGTATACATAAGAACTTTCCAATACTCATAATGGTTCCCAATTTTTACCTTCATCTCGACGCAATACATGACATCTCTGTTCACAATATTGCATCCCAAATCTTTTCTATCTGCTTCTTCTTCTTCACCCGTATCATCATGTTGGTGCATTTGTGTCAATATTGGGCTAGCATGAAATGTCCAGTTCTCTGCTTTTCTTGATACAGGAGGATTTTGTGATGTTGAGGCTCCCTGGGAGTTCATCAGTCTAACAGATAGATCTCTGTGATTTTCTATACAGAGCCTCTTATTTTCTTTCACTGTCTTTCTTAGTTCTTTAATTGCTTGGTGAATACTGGGCAAAGTCTGTGGAAGGTCTTCACCAAAGTCTTCATTTCTGAATTGCCTGGTTAAGGCTTCAACTGAGAATAGAGTAGCAGGAGGAACATACCCTTTATTTGGAGAATTTTTTGAACTAGAGGGTACTTGCTTCAGATGATCCATTAGCAATGATTTGTACATGTCCTTGAGTTGTGGATTAGTGTCCGCCATCATTTGAGTGAAGATATCCCTACTGGTCTCTTCATGGTCTGTTTTCATCATTCTAACTGCATTGCAGTTGCAGACATTTGGATCACTGCAATCACAGTCTTTTCATTCTGTACAGTGAGGGTCTCTGCACGGTTCCTCATCTGAAGATTCATCAGAATAAACAAAATTCAAATTGTTCTTTGATTCTGTATCAGAGGATAAAATTTCATCACAGCTACTTGGCAAATCAAAGAAATTTATTTTTCCTTTTTCATTTCTGTATGGCAGTTTCTTCTTTGACTTGTTATCTTTCTTTTTGGGACAATTTGGGGCTGTATGCCCTTTCTGATTGCAATTGTAGCATATGATCTCTTTTTCTTTATCCTTTTACTAAGAAGGCGAAGGAGAGATTAATTGTAATCTCTCATATATTATTCTCATAAAATGACGTTCTTTGCCTCCTTTTAGTGCATAAACATTGCTTTAGAGTCATGGTTTATTTTCCACTAATTTTCCAGTCTTCTTTCCTTATTTTACATCCTTTATAGTTGAAATTTGACTTCATGTCCTTTATCAACCATTTGATCTACCCTCAAAATATTGTACTTTAAAATTGTAACAAGTAGAACATCATCAAGTTTAGCCTTTTTATTATCAAAACTAACTATTCCTTTGCCCATTAATTTGGTTGATATATCATCTCTAAGAATAACACACAACCACCCTTGACATCCTTTACAAAGAGAAATATGCCTTTATATCCTATCATATTATGTGAATATCCATTTTATATATACCATTTCTATCTTGATTTTGATCACCTAAAGCTAGACTACATTCCTCTTACTGCTCTTACTTCCTTTTCCTTATCTTCTTACTTTGAATTGTATGGATGATATCTTATTTTCTTCTTTAATATTGAAACCTTAATATATTTTTTCTGCAATAATGAGCTTTTTGATAATTTTTTTTGCACTTGAAATATTTAATGTAATCTAGTGATGGATCAAATGAATTGAATTTCCTAATTCAATCATTGTAGAGATGTCTAGATCTGATAGGAGTGCTCACTAAGGTCTATAAGAGCCTTTACTACATTTTGATATACAATAGTTTATTTTGTGGCAAAATTTAGGAAAAATAAAATAATGTCCATTAATGAAATTTGAGTACCTTCATGTGAAGGGTCTTCTTGGAGGAGTTGATCCTTTTAAAGGGTTTGGCTTGCTTTGGTTTCTTGCTTGAGGAAGTTTAGATTTCTGTTGCTTTCTTGCTCCATCTCTACATATGGGACTTATTTTATTTTTATTTAGTTGATCATCACCTTCTTTCTTGCTTCTTGTGTGTTTCTTTTGGTCAATACTTTGTTGATATTTGGCTTTGTTTCTCACTCTGTTTGACTAATTAATGATTCCTTCAATCACATTGACATAGCTCTTAGGATCTTCCATCTTTGTTTTGGGTGCACTTGATTATTCCCTTACAACTTCACTAACTGATGCCTGTTTTAATAAAAGGGGACAATGGGATAGTGAGTATATTATCTAAAATTTCAATACTTCTTTTAAACTTCAGCTAATCATTCACCTCTTCAAGATCTTTTCTCAAAGAAAAAATCTCAACTTCTAGTTTTTCACAGTGTCTTACCTTTTCAGCCAACTTTCTAGTCATCGCTTCATTGATTCTTCTTGCTTCCTCTAACTAAATTTTAAGGATGATAACCATTTTATCTAATTCATTAAGTTTATGACCCTTATTTTCATATTCCTACAATAACTCCTCCTACCTTTTTTTGTTAATTATGAGCCTCTTAATATGTTCTTAAGTACAGATTAGTTTTCTTTTCGAATGTACCTTCACATCAATATCTTCTTCCTCTTATTGAAATCTCTCTGGATCAATATTTTCAGTCTCCATGGTCATGCGTAGAGGTTCCATTTTGTTTTTATTAGATGCATATCTATTACTATCTTTTGAAGAGCTACATATTTCCTTTTTTTGCTCATAATGATTTCTCTCATCTTCACGTTCTCGTTGATCACTACTGTTTTCTGGACTTGCATATGAATATCAAAAAGCAAGATAACCTATTCTTCTACAAGTATGACTTAATAGTAGTTTAATTGTGGATTTCATTTTTTTTCATATCTTATTCACTTTCAACAACTTGAGTGCTCATGACTAAGGGACCTTCTTCATCATCACTACTTACACTTATTTCATACAGACATTTGAAAGAGAAATGACTTATTTTAAGACACTTTCGATTGAACAGTCATATACCTTTTCCATTTCTTGATTCTCTTGAAATAGAGTGCACTTCTCCTACATTTAATACATCTGATCTCTCTTTTTGATTAAATTCTACTTACATGGTTGAGAAGGAGTTGCCTTTTTGGTTGTTATCTTTTCATATATATATATCCATTACTTTCCTTTTCATCCTCGTTATTGTTTGTCTTGGAATTCCCACAAATAGAAGAATCATGCCATATTTCTCCACATTTGAAGCATTTAACAAGTAGCTTACATTTGTCTCATTCATTTTGCAGTCTACTCTCAATTTGGGATTTGTTCATAGCTAATTTATCACTTCAACAGTCATGGTCTCTGATCTTCTTAGAGTTTGTGAAATTCTTCCTTCTAAGATGACTTATTGATTTCATATGCCATGTGAATATCATGTCCCTCATCGATGCATTGCAACTTATGTAACATTTCTTTTGAAGTTTCACAATAACTCACTTTATCTTAATCTAATTTTGACAGTTCACTCAAAATATATTTCATGGATTTTGTATTATACCTATTTTTCTTCCATACATCCACTAAATATTTCCATAGATATATGTCTTGATCCATTGGGTGATGTTTCATTCCTACCTTCCAAATTTCAAAACTTGACCCATTAAAAAATGGTGCTCTGTCTGTGTACAATCCTTCCTAATTAACAATGATACTTTTAAGATTTTCCTTCTAGTGACTAAACTACTTCTAAAGAAACCTGCTCTGATACCAATTCTTGAATCCAAGATAATACTACCGCGGGGGGGGGGGGAATCAGTATTAGGGTGGGGGTGGGGGGGGGGGGAATCAGTATTATACAAATTTTAACAATCTTCAATGTCTTTAAGTTATTACTAATAAGCCACACAATAACAACATAAATCAAACAATACACAAATATCAGGAGACATGCAAATTTACATGGAAACACATATGGGAGAAAACCAAAAAACTTATTTCTAAATACTTTTGTAGACACCAACTATTACATTCAATTTACTGGCACAAGCTAGAAGGAGATATGCATCCCTTGATATTTACAAGAACCAACCTAAAGGAGAATCTTATCCCCTAATATTTATGAACCACCTTGAAGGATACACCGATCCCATAATATTTACATGTACCAACCTGAAAGAGACACTGAAACCTTGAGATTTGTAAGCACCAACCTGAACTACCTAGAGGATCCCTCTTTGCTAACGTTTTCAAACTCAGATCCACAAAAATTCCATATTCACACAAACACTTTGATTTATGCCCCGAATCTTATTACTTTATCCACAACAATAATCTTCTATTTCATGTTTAAATCACTTATCTATGCACAATTCTTCACATCAAGATTTTATGTTTATCCACACTCAGATTGAACATATTCCTTTTCCAGGTCATACATCTTCCTTAGAATTCATTCTCATACTTCTTTCATATTTGGTCACGCAGAACTTAGATTTCTCGGTGCATCTTATCTATACTTTATTTACACTCTCACTCACACAATCACCTTCAAACCTCTCCATCTTAAATTATCTATACCACATTATGTTAACATAGACCTAGTCAGGCCCACATGTCATGGAGATCCAATGTGGATGATATGGATTATTTTCTATTTTCATGGTTAGAAATATGTCCTAGCAGACCCGAATAACTCTTATTTTCATGGTTCCTCTCCCATTAGGGAGCTTAACCTTTGAACTCCCAAGACCACATATCTTTACCATGGCTGGAACTATTTCAACATATATAGGATCGAGGTCCACTTGTTTTTAACATATATACTAATATCCAAATGTTTTGTTTATCCAAATTACTTTAATAATAACCCCAACTCCAAGAGCTCAACTATCACCCCACATGACCTTATGCAAGAACCGCATCTTAAGCTTCTAGTTCTAATGAATACAAAATTTGGGTCCATGAAGAAACTTTGAAAACACTTCAATTTCTTTTGCGTGAAGTAACACACTTACATTAACGATCTTTGTCTTTTTAGAAGCCACATTAGAGCAAGGAATTATGAAGCAAGGAAAAACTAAGCGATGCTTAATATTATTTTTATAATGCGTGATCTAGATATTTGGAAATCCACCTCTACTTCATAGTGTACCTTTGTTTGAAACCTCAATGAGTTGGAGGTTAGATACCATTTTAATTTTGTTGAGAATGCAACAAGATGATGGAGCTTAGTGGAAAGAAGTCCCCTTCACTAAGTGGGCCCGTAGGCTATTTTTGGCATAAAGTCTATTTTTAGACATATGGATCATGGTCTATGAGTTGCAGGATGCTATTTGTGGATGATTGGTCAAGTTGGTAAAAATAGATGGACCTCTATTTTTTAGACATATGGGCGGAGTCTATTTTTAGACTGCCAGGCTAAAAATAGGAAAGTCAAATATTATTATCTCACAATAATATTTGGACTATAAACTTAATCTTATTCTCTTGGAGCACTTCAGTTTGAGCTACGGATGTGGCACATGCAATTGCATGAAGGAAATA
>APFE031162461.1:174575-267806 GCA_000404065.3 Pinus taeda | reverse complement strand
TTTCTTTTCTTTGAATCTACATAC
The DNA here is from genome assembly GCA_000404065.3 of Pinus taeda. NCBI lineage: Eukaryota > Viridiplantae > Streptophyta > Pinopsida > Pinales > Pinaceae > Pinus > Pinus taeda. The sequence continues at coordinate 267,782 of APFE031162461.1, read as the reverse complement.
CCTTATTCCATAGCCTAGCATATTTTTTTCTTTTCCATTTGCAGGGTACACTTAGACTTGCAGACCCTTTCATCTTTTTTTTTTTTTACATATGTTTTTCTTTAAAAATATAATCTACTCTATCACTTAGTTCTCCCATTTGGTCCAGATTAAACAGTTGGACCAAATTCAATTTCTACCTAGCTACTGATCTGTCAAGGTTAAACAGTTCGACAAATATTTATTTTCTAACCTATGAACATAAATTGAAATTTGTTCAATCATGCTTAAATGTATGATCTGAACAACGTTTGGGGTTCTCTCTTATTTTTTCTTTTTCTTCTTTTTATATACCCTCTTTTCATTTCTTTTCTCTTTTTTTTTTCTTTTTTTCTTTTTAATGAAATGAATTGAAAATTGACATGTTATGAATAATTTGAAACCTGCAAATTGTGAAATGCTTAATCACCTTGAGATCCTATAAATTATAGGACCCTAACACTATCAACAACACCAAGGGCAACCCATGCCTTCCTAAACTCTTTCTCTATCACATTATTTTGACTATTGACAAATCAATGCATGCATTCGTTCTTTTCCAAAAAATGTAAGTAGTGCATTGTAATTCCAAGCGTTTTATTTTACTACATAATTAAACGTCATTATAAGAGTATGAATACAAAGGCTGATAGTCAATCCTAATCCACACTATCACTATTTACTATGTGAATGTTCAAGACTCTTTAATACCTTTACTCCTTATTTTTCTTATGGAAACCAAGAGGTGGCAATGTAGTAACATAGGCTCTGATACCACTTGTAACATCCCTCGATATACCTCATGAAAAATACAAAGGATTAATTTTTTTAAGTTTTACTAGCATTTATCTTCCCATGAATAACTTATCACCTACTCTTAATTAGATCATCAAATGATATAATCATAATCATTAAGTGAAGTAATTGTAGAAAATGAATAACTATTTGTGAAAAGGTAAAATCATTAGTACAATTTGTTAACATAATGCATTAAGTTTCAACTTTGCATCATTAACATTATATAATTACTTAGGCCTTATTAAAAAGAATATGAATGATATAATTTACAATGTAATGCAAGTTGACAATATCATCATGATAAAAAATTAAAGAAACACACAAATGAACATTGACATTACCCTAGAAACATCAAAGGGAAAAACTATCAAAATTTTATTTTATTAAATGTTTCGTGAGGGAGTTCATCCCTCACTCAATTGCAACAAGGGAGTCCATTTTTTTTCCATTGTTGATATTTTATGAAAGAAACATAATCCTTAATCCAAACATTATTAACTAGAGGCCCATACATTAGACATGTTGTCATGTTTCTCAAACACATTACCCAATAGTTCTTAAATAACAATATCCTCATGGAACGACTGCTTACTACAATAACCATCTTCCCCATCATGCATCACCCTTGTCAAACCATAACAAGTTAGCAATTATTTTCCAATAAAGCAAGTTCCCATTGTAAAAATGAATTCGATGATATGTCACTCTACATGTACAATAGTTATATATAATGAATTCATTTCCTGTAATAGGATTATTATAATCCATCATTTGATCGCTGGAAAAGATATTAGTTTAGAAACTATCACTTAATTCTTTGCGAAAGTCACTATTCTTCCCTACAAACACTATTGTTAGTGAAAAATCTAATGTCATGATTATCTATAATTCCTAAAATATGAAATTTCATAAGCCAAAAATATTATGGGTTTCTCATCAAAATATAATGTGAGAGAATTGAAATCTCTCTATCTCAACTATTCAATATCTATCCGTTATCATTTTTATGTTAGAATCACTAATAATCTTCTACTCACGATATATCTTTGCATGAAAACACTTCTTGCACATGCTTAAATAAAGTCAAGGTCATAACTCCAACTTATTTTTGTTTTTATAAATGCATTATTAAATACAAAACTATAACTATTATTGCATTTCTCACATGCAATACAATAATTATTATTACAAATCCTACTATTATTGTATTTAACAAAATGCAAAACCATGGGTATAAATTCACAATACCATGGTATTGGTTCACAATTATTCTTGTTGCAAACCCATGGGTATCAATCTACTTCTTACTATTAATACAAAACCATTCTTGTTATTAACCATGCAATAACATAAGCTAATAAAATAAAATATGGTTATTCTCATTACCCTTAATTCAAATGTATTATACCAATGCATACATTAATAGAAACATGTCCACTAATCCATTTTTCAAATACATTAAGTAAATGCATTGTAGTTATAAAATAGAGAATGAATTATGAGATGCCCATTTTTATTTATAAATGTGAAAACTATTATAAAATTACTATTGTATTATAACTACAATAGAAAATGCATTATGAGATGCCCATTTTTATTTATAAATGTGACAACTATTATAAAATTACTATTGTATTGACCTAATGGGGAATTATTTCCAAATGCAATGCCACATTTATATTTATACTATCAACTTGCAAATGACATATGAATAATCTAGTAGAGAGCATGCATCCCACATAATACATCATCATGAAAAAAATTAAAACATATGTATCATTATGTTCAGTTATATCCATGTCCACATATGATTGTTCAACTATGATAGTCTGGAGATCCCTCAGCATACAACCACTTGAAACAATCTTGAGATAGTAATAATATCTTACAAGGTGAAGCTATTTTCCAAGCCTTTGGCATGGAGCCAACATGCCCAATGTCAAGATATAGACACACAATCCTCCACCCTCTTTCTTCTCAAGATGATAAGGAAAGTAAGATTGTTATCTATGCCCAACGAATTGTAAGGGGAAAGAAATTGGTTATTCTTCATAAGCAACCTACATTGCTACTTTATTTATTGCAAGAATATTCATTTAAATGACGTTGTGATGTATTAATTTCTTCTAAAAATGGTCCCAATTTGAAGACAAACCTGGTTGTCCAGTGAGCGAGAGAAAAATAAGGTCTTTTAACACATTTTGTGTAACTTGAAAGGATAAGACAAAATAGAATCCTTCCATACTCTCGTTTCATTGTCACATATCCTGCATATTGAGATAAGTCCATGGGCAGCTAGTAAGGAAGATTAATAATTCCATTAGTTTCTACTGGTGTGAGTTTTCCGTGATCACTTGCACACTACTAGAACAAGAAAACCATGGAAAAAATGCATACCCATTGACTCCTAGAACCATGACTACAAAATGAACCAAAAAAACACAAATACTACAAAATGCGAGGGAGATGGGAGTGAGATCATCCTCCTCCCTTCCAGAAGCATGCACAACCCATATATTGCTTGAACCGGTGAGTGATTCAGCAGTTACCAATCATTCCAGAACCCACAACTGATTTTTAATGCCAACCATTTTGGAGAACGTCAAACATATTAATCCAATGATATTTTCATATTATTCAAATAAAAAATTCCAAACGTTAATATGCTGGTTCTAGGGATATTACAACGTCACTGGTTACACAAAGATATAGTATATTCCCTATAACTAATAATCATAAAATAGCCTTTTAAGTGCACTAAACGCAGGTTCAACCATTGAAATAAGTGACCAAATTCACAATCATAGGAAAATGGCTATGCTCTCTCCTACGTGCATCTAGGTCTATGGGCTGGGCTAACTCTTTTTCTCATTTCTATGTTATGTACAACTTCCTTACTTCTTGAAATCATTGGATAATTTACTTGTTTAATCCCAATCAAATGTTTATTTTGTTGTTTATACTCGTGCCTTAGACTCTTTATCTCATTTTCCTTGCAAACACCTGGGTAGGGTTGTAATATTTACTTGTCCAAGGGGTTATTTGTGTCATCCATCTTATTCTATTGCCACATTGTCCTCTTATTATGTCCCTCATCATGTTATTACATAAACGCTCATAGTTGTGTTATTTCACTTGTAATTATCTTTAGCTATCTTTTACAACCTTCTAAACTTCATCCTTAGCATGCTCCACCCTAATTTATGACACACCTCTTTCTTTCAAGCCACAAATATGCACTACACCTATTTTTTCGATGTCAATCCATTCAGTCATGCTCATGCTTTTCCACCCTGTGGTTCTGCTAATAAAATTCCTAGTTGTGGCACACTATTTTCTCTCATGCTTACACATTTTTGGGATATTTTTATCTATATCAGTCATGCTCATGTTTTTCGACCCTGTGGTTCTGCTAATAAAATTTCTAGTTGTGGTACACTATTTTCTCTCATGCTTACACATTTTTGGGATTTTTTTTTTATCTATATTAAATGATAACTTGACGCAGAAAAGTTAAATCATTCATCTCAATATTTTTTAATCAGGAAATTTGAATTCGTTGATAGAAATTTGAATAACCTTTTCTAGTTAGAAAAATAACAAACTCCAAAGATGTGAATATTTTTCTTTTCTGGAAACTAAATAACGATTAAGTTTCACTTCTTCCATTGCAAAACTTGCACAATTGAGAACTAGCCTTTTTTCAATAAAAATATTTTGTTTCTTTCCTTTGGAAATCATCAAAATGACATAAAATATTATCATACAAGGTAAAAAAGGAAACATTTTCCACTTGCACAAATAACCTTTTCAAATTAAAATATTTTTGTTTAAACATTCTTTATATTAATTTTTTTCAGTATTTATTGTCAACGTTTAACCCCGCGAAGAAGACTCAAGACTAAACCTCCACATTAACATGCACTTATGCAGATTTTTCCACATATACATACAAATACTTTTCTTCTTCCCCCAAATCATTGAAAATCACATGAATACTCTCATCTTCCTTGTAACAAGTGGAAACACAACTAGAATTTACACCTCCAAAAAACTCACCTATTAAAATGAAAATTTTGTGTTTATTTCTCAAGTCATGTTAAAAATATAAAATATACTTAAATTGAGCTATGTCATTCAAATTTCTGAAAACTTCAACCAAAAAAAATCATTTTCCCCATCTTCTTCGATAATAGCTAGAAAGAAATAAATTAAATTAAGAGGCTCACATTGGTAAGAGAACTATTTAAGGAAGCCTACTAACAGAAGCAAAACGACAAGCAAGGGGTGAATCAATTATCACATCCACTTTCGTTAGGCTAAAAGCTACCTCAACATGGGAGTTTTCCTCCATCCAAATTTCATAGGATTTGGATTTGCCTCCACCCACTTGTTGTATTTCATAGAAAACGAAAACCCTTATCGATATATAAATGATCGTATTAATAAAATAATCTCATCTTCACACAGGGAAAAAAACATTTATATGAAAAAGAAGTGGCATGCCACTACGTGGCTTTTTTCTAAACATAACCATAAAATTAATTAAATAATACAAACTATAAAAAATTCAATTAAGACACTCAATAATATAAAATAAAATGTATAATAATATTTTGAATATTTATATTAAAATGTCTATGGGGTGTGGAATAGATGGTGATGGGCGTACTTTTAAGTCACTCTGTGATGTGAAGGTCACTAGTTCGAAATTCCATGGGAAAAAGATCTAGCCATTTTGAGCACTAGTCTGGTCTAGGATGGGTGCAACCCTAGGTAATTTTGATGACTTAGATGCCCCTGAATCATGGTCAACAAAAGAAAGGGACATGATTGAAAGGAGATAAATGGTTCCATTAAAACAATGTAAATAAAAAACAATGTGTACCATTAAATTGTGAAGGTTTAGTGTAATTTAAAAAGTTTTTTACCTTTTTTTAATATTTAAATTTAATTAAAATATAATTATTTTAAATATAAAGTTATTAAAATATTAGAGATATTCAATTTTTTTAATGGCTTTCTTTTTTTTTTTCTAAATAAATAAAAATATTGTATTATTCAACATTTGGTTTTAAAAATGCAATAGTATTTCAGGAGTACATAGAGAAAATTTATGGTTAGGTGAAAGCTTCCATCTATTTAGAAATCCTATCCTCCCTACCTTATATTACCAAAATTAAATCACATCTAAAATTCAAATTTATGTATATCGTGTAGAAGATACCTACATTAAGATAAAATCTCAATTTCGTACTAATTAGATAAATGGAGGATTATTGAGTAGACCCTATAAAGCTACATAATCTAAGATTAGAGAGTCTACATTTCCTTAACATGAGAGCTAACAATGTTGATAGAGGGGGAAGGAGATAAATAACCTTGAACTCTAAAATATTGTGATTCTTCAATTTAGTTCGTTAAGATTTTTATCCTTTGACTATTAAATATATTATCATTTATTTATCAATAATTACATGGTGACGGTCTATTATGTAGAGAAATGGTGATATTTCAATTGTAATTATGCCATGTTGTCCTAGAGGTTTGAGATTTCAAAGGAGAGGGAGTAAGGAATTTTCAACTGGCCTACATTAGCATGCACCACCATCCTTATTAAATTTGTAGCTATAACCTCCATGAACCAGATAATCACAAAAATCCTAAAAGCTAAAGCTTAAATCCACGCAATTGCAACCTCAAGGGCCAATATGATATATTGATTAATCGTATTGATCTTCACAATCCAAACAACCTCAATGTCCAAATCTTGAAACCAAATTTGTGTATTTTTTTCCTATACTGGTGTTGGACAAATCAATTGTTTTAATAAAACAAGTAAATTCACTCAGACATAAATTATCAACCACGGTAAGTCTTTTTATTTCAAGGTTATCATGCAAAGTATATGCAGGAAGAAATTGCTAACTGACATTCGCTAATTCCAAATTCTAATATTTCTCCTAAAAGAACTTCGCACACAATCAAAACAAAAATCCTATCACTCTTAACACTTGTGGGAATGGAAATTAATTCCCAAAAAACACATTCTAGCTACCAGGGCGGTACGTATTTCAGATCATGATCATTTTGATCAAGAAAAGAACCACCTCTTGGATGTTTTTGAAAAGAATGGAAATAGAAGACACTGAGGAATCAAAGCTTTCAAGAAAGTGAAGAATCCTAAAAACAAACAACCAATGGATGATTATGTAGGCAAGGTTCACCTACCCTACATTCTAGGCACCACTAATAAGATTTCACACATTTTAAAAAAGAATAATATAAAAACCATTTTCAAACCCTTGAATACGATCCAAAAATTCTTGAAATTGGTAAGAGATCCCATTGATCCTAAACACCACAAAGGGGTCTATTTGGTTCTGTTTTCGTGTGGCAAAGCCTACATTGGTGAAACCAACTATTCTATATTGAGTAGGATTCAAGAACATGCCACTAACATCAAACATAACCATTCCAAATCCTCTGCTTTGGCCGAACACTCTAGTAAAACCAATCATCACATTTGAATAGTAAACTCCTGTGTTGTGGCCAAAGTCGACCATTATCACCATAGAAAATTTAGAGAATCTATCGAAATAGGAAAACACCCAAATAACCTCAACCGCGATGAGGGTTGTAAAATAAGTGATAATTGGATTCCTACACTAACTGGGGTTTCTACCATCTCCTAGGTTCTCCAGGCCCCATTATCTCTTGGTCCTCACCATGGTTGAAACTATCCCTAATATCATTTTATTAATATTTGAATAAATAACATTACTCAAGAACCCTTCTTTGTAATCTTTCAATCCTAAAAGAACTTTTCAGTAAGTTTAAATTCCCAATAATTTTAATTTAAACTTAGTTAGCATTAGAAAATTTAGAAAAATCTTTGAGCATAAATCTAAAAATTATTAATTAATAAAAAAATTCAATTAGTAATATTTAGAAGACCTAATTAGTTTCATTATTATATTACATGTTTTAATTATTTTGCAATATTTAAAACACCAGTGTTAATACATAGTAAATTTAACATTAATTATCCTAATGTCACCAATATTAATTAATACAAAAACTTTTGTTGGTGGACAAATAACATTATAACATTTGAAACATTATAATATTATAATGTCACATTATATCATATTAGAATAATAACATTAGGTATTAGTTAATGTTATCAAAAATAACTAATACTAAAACTCTTAGTTAATAACATTATAATATTATAATGTTACATTATATTTGAATAATTATAATTAAATTAAAATAAAAAAATTAAATAAATATATAAATAAATATGAACATATAATATCACATAAAAAAATTAAAAATTAATTTATTAAACTTAATTTATTTCTTAACATTATCAAACATGTGGGCTCCTTACATTACCATCCCTACCTTTCCTCTATTTATTGCCCCATCATTATCTGACTTGTTCTCACATCCGATCCTGATGATGAACCACAAAGGTTGATTCAAAACGTCGATACAACAAAACATAAATGTGATGACTCCACAAGACATCACTACACAAAATACAGATCACAGAAGCCTCAAATCTATAATACACACCCTTTCCTACAATTGTGTTTTGTCTACATATTTGTAACCATTCCCATCAATGTAGGCTTATTCTTACCCTGCAAGACTCTTCTCTCTCCATCATCATCGAAGCACTCAATATCCTTCTCATAAAAACCTACCTTGGTCCTATGAAGGTATAACCAATCCATACCCAAAATAATATTGTATGATCACAATCGAAGCACATTTAGATGCACTGACATAGACATACCATTCAGCTCAAATGCACAAGCTCTCACCCAATGATGAACTCTTTTCATAGTACCGATAGCCAACTGCACCAACCAAGACTTTGCATGTACTTGTTTTTTCAAACCACACTTATCCACCAGGTCAACACTAACATAACTATAATTATATCTAGGATCAATCAAAATGGAGACAACTTGATTACAGAGCTTACCTTCCATCTCAATAATAGATGCCTGGTGATCTTCCTTCTTGTTATCAAATGTTGCATAGATCCAAGGAATGCTCTGCCCAACATCCCCAATTGTTTATGCCTCCCAACCACTGTAGATCTAAGCTTTTCCACCTTGATACAATGGACAATCCTTTTTTCGATGATCTTTGCCACAAATCCAACACTACAACGGTTCTCTGCCACTATCGTTATTCTACTGCTCTCCAGGATGAGATCCATGTCCCTTCTCTACCGCATTAAACATCTTCTAAGGAGCAACATTGTCTTTCTCACCTGCATCCTAAGGTCTTGCTCACTTCGATGGCCACTTTCCTTTGGTATTGTCATTACCTTTGCAATCACGCTTAGGCTCAGTCTTGCTCTTCGATTTCTCATAACAGTGTTTCAACTTCCCAATGACTTCCTCCAACGACTGAGGCTCATCATACTCAATCCAATCCTTGAATGGTAATGGTAGTCCACTGATAAATATTTGAACCTTTGTCTTCTCATCCTTGAGGTAAGGTACATACCTCAACAATTCCAGAAACTTAGTCGTGTATGCCTCGTTTGTCATATATCCCATCTTCAACTCATAGAGCTCCTTAGCCTTACCATCATAGTATCTCTCTGACTAGTACTTCTTTTTGAAAAGTCTCATAAACTCATGCCAACTCAACTCATTTGGCTTGATGCCTCTGGCACGCTTCACATCTTCCCATCAAAAATTTTCCTTTCCTTTAAGACTAAAAATAGTAGTAGCATGGATTTCATACTCTATGTATAATCATGCAGCTCGAAAAAATTCTTCATTCTAAGCAACCATGCATTTGCATCTTTCAGTTTCTTTATCTCTTTATCAAATGTAGGAGGTTTGTTTTTCTTAAACTCATTCGACGAGTATCCCCTCTCATTCCTCATGTAAGGATGATAGCGATGATGACCATGATGCATGTTTGAACCAAAACTATAATAGAACTCATAACCACTGCCTCTCCTGTTAGGTGCATCCAAAAACCTACCATCTCTAACTGTGTCATCATTGTCCAACTTATGCCCTGATCGAAATATGCTACCACATGCCCCATTATTCTTGTCCTCCTATTCATAACTGATCTATGATTGTCCCTCTCTCTACAAATCTGATAAACTCTGAAGGATGAACGCATTGACCTCTGCTTATTTTTCTTATGCCCTGGCGAGTCTTTCCTGTGACTGAATGATTTTTTCACTATCCACCTTGCAATTCCTAATTTATTCCTTTAAACTTCTCAAGGTACTTGATATGTCAGGAGAGTACTCCTCTCTTGGTTGCTCATCTGATATATAAGGAGAATCACATGAATTGTAATTCGCAATTTTGCTTGTCATCTCTAATCATCTTCTTCCTACAATGTACCATGTCAGATAACCAAATATAAACATGATCAACATACCTCAATGAAGTTCGAGGGAGGTTATCTCATTTGCAAAATCAATCCAAATTATCACATGAATTGTAATTCGCAATTTTGCTTGTCATCTCTAATCATCTTCTTCCTACAATGTACCATGTCAGATAACCAAATATAAACATGATCAACATACCTCAATGAAGTTCGAGGGAGGTTATCTCATTTGCAAAATCAATCCAAATTAGCACTATATTATAGATATATATATAATATATAATATATATATTATAATATATATATTATAATATATATAGGTATATCATGCATGATAACACTAACTAAAATTAATGACCTCATGCATGACAACCATAACCATGACAATGGATGCATAAGAACATGCATCTAGCCCATCCAGTACAAGTATTTGAACCATGCTCTGATACCAATCTGTAACGCCCCCTCCCCGCAGTTTACCCGCTTTTATAAACCCTCCAAGTAAATGTGAAGTGGAGTGCCACTATGGCCTAACCCAACCTCCTAGATCCAGTTAAGAAAGTGGGGTCTATAATTGAGACTTACTGACCACAAATTAACATCCTACAGGTCACTTTGAAGTTGATCAACCACCCTAGGTGACCAAACCCTAAGCTAGGGTTTCTCTTCCCAACGCTTAACCCCAAATTGCATGAATGAAAGGGCTTGGGTGTGGTTGAAGACCTCCAACTGCATTCACAACATTTCCTGGGTGTGGTTGTGACCCAACTTGTCCAGTTTAGAGGGTGCGGCCCCGATATCTGAGCAACAATTCCCGGCCAAATATCAACATAGTTTTTTCTTCCATATATACTCCAAAGTTAGGGTGGAATTTGTGGACAAGGTCTTAGGTGAGTCATAGTGTTTATTGATTCTATGTATTTTTCATATTAGATCATATTGTGTCATAGAATTGGGTAGTGTCTTGACAGTCTATGTCTAAATGTGTGTTTTCTCTTCTAAGGGTTCAATTAATTTGTAATAGCTTAATGTAAAAATATTTTAGCGCATAGTTACTCATAGTTAGACACCATGGCTAAAGTATTTGAGGGTGTAAAAAATAATTAATCCCCTCAAGTCATTTAATTAAATTTTCTGGAAAAAATAAAAAGAAAATAATTAACCAAAAAATTAAATAATTTTGAGTCGAAAAATTAATTTGAGATAAATTAAATTATCTCTAGTGGAAAATAATTAGTGCTATGTAAGTTGAGCATTCTAATCAAGTGACTCATATTCAGAATAAGTTAGATGAAATCGAAAGATCATAGTTTTAGAGATCCTAGCTTAATCCAAATGACAAAAAACTTTTGACAAGTCATAAGCATCCTAATCTTCTTAAGAAAACTTCATCTTATTATGAAGAGGTCATTGATTCCATTGATAAATGGCTAAATAAAGATGACCTAGGAAGGAAGAAAACTGAGGGGAATCAAGTTGATGCTTGTAAGATTGATCCATATGTCTTGATAGAGCAAGTTCATGAAAAAGAAGAAAGCATGGCATAGAAGTCTTGGATGTTCCAAATTTTTGGTATGAACGTTTTCTAGATCAGATAGAAAGTTACACATCGATAACATCATCATCAACATCACAGCCTACTCGAAACAAATGTAGGAAGTAAAAATGAAAAGGAAAGAAAGTTGATGCATCTAATGGTTGGGAGCAACATGATATTCAGATGATTCAAAACCCTATCATCTTCAGAATTAAGCATGCCATATTAGAAAAACAACCCATGGATCTGCCTGAAAGTTGGTAGATGTTCAGTATGTGTTGGCTGTGGAGCCTGATTATCTTCTATATTCAAAGGTTTCAGCTGGATGTATACCCCAGGAAGATTGTACACCCCTCCATGCAGGGGGTGCGGGGGGGGATTGTCCCCCCCACGGGTGTCCGAGGGGGCTAATCCCCCCCGGATGTGGGGTTCAAGGGCCTTGTAAAAGTCTAATAATTTCTAGTCAATCTGGGCCATTCATTAGGCAGATGATCTCACGGTAGAAGTTATGTTTAATTTAGGGTTTTTTTCCCTAGAAGGCAACCTCGGCAACCCCTCACTATATATGAGGGAATTGTATTGCGTCTATGTAGATCTATATTCTGAGAGAGGAAGAGAGAGGAGATTGAGAGCGAAGAGGGAGTTACAACAGATCTGCGGTAGGTTGTATCTCTTTAGTTTGGTGGATAATATAAAAAAAAAAAAAGTACTAGTTGTTTCTCCGTGGACGTAGCCCAAACTGGGTGAACCATGTATATCTGTGTCTCTCTTGTTTTATGTGTTTTATGTGTTTATATTTCTGCAATATTTTATGTGTTACATTGCTCTGTAATATATAATTTCTAATAGTATGCGCTTCATTGAAGACATATCATGCCATAGGGCATCTTTTGTATTGTATCTCTAACCCTACTCTCTTAGATTGGATTTTATTTATCTCATTAGTTATTTTTTTTTCATGCATTTATATTTTATGTCATTATGTTTCATTGTTAGAATAGGTTTTCTATTCCAGTAGATGATTTACATATTCAATGATGTATTGACGGCCTATGTCTAAATGTGTGTTTTCCCTTCTAAGGGTTCAATTAATTTGTAATATCTTAATGTAAAAATATTTTAGTGCATGCTTACTCATAGTTAGACACCATGGTTAAAGTATTTGAGGGTGTAAAAAATAATTATTTCCCTATAGTCATTAAATTAAATTTTCTGGAAAAAAAATAAAAAGAAAATAATTACCAGAAAATTAATTAATTTTGAGTTGAAAATTTTATTTGAGATAAATTAAATTCTCTCAGGTGGAGAATAATTAGTGTTATGAAAGTTGAGAATTCTAATCAAGTGACTGATATTCAAAATAAGTTAGATGATATCGAAAGATCATAGTTTCAGAGATCCTAACTTAATCCAGATGACAAAGAACTTTTGACAAGTCATAAGCATCCTAATATGCTTATGAAAACATCATCTTATTATGAAGAGATCATTGATTCCATTGATAAATAGCTAAATAAAGATGACCCATGCAGGAAAAAACTGAGGGGAATCAGGTTGATGTTTGCAAGATTGATCCATATGTATTGACATAGCAGGTTCATGAAAAAGAATAAAGCATGTCATAGAAGTCTTGAATGTACCAAATTTCTCGTATGAGCGTTTTCTAGATCAAATAGAAAGTTATACATCGATAGCATCATCATAAACATCACAGCCTACCCGAAACAAATGTCAGAAGTAGAAAAGAAAAGGAAAGAAATTTGATGCATCTAATGGTCAGGAGTAGCATGATATTCAGATGAGTCAAAACCCTATCATCTTTAGAATTAAGCATGGCATATTAGAAAAACAACCCATGGATCTGACTTAAAGTTGGAAGATGTTCAGTATGCACTTCTTTGAAGACATCTCATGCCATAGGGCATATTTTGTATTGTATCTCTAACTGTTATAGCTCCAAATATCACTCTTAGCATTTGTGATGCTTGATTTATGGCCTAGGGCAACCCCTCCTTCTAGACTTGGTCCAAATATTTAAAAAATTGTGTTTTACTCTTTGTACGTGACTTTGCCCTGTATTAAACGTGTGTACACGCGGGTCAGTATATACCCAACCTGCGTATATGTCTTAAAACACTTTTAAAAATTAAATTTCCTTAATTATGGGCAGAGATCACGGGTTTTACCTATTGATTACCTATTAGTGCTCGTGGACCAATTGTTCCCATCTGTTTCCCAGTTGAAAAACTACTTTGGGAGAAGTATAAAAAAGACTTCAATGGGAAGGCCTTAAGGAGGAGAGAAGATATAGAATTACTATACTAAGATTATCCTCTGATCAAGTCAAGAATCCTTGTGCTTCAAGCACTTCCCCAAGTTCAAGAAACCCTTGTTTCCTTGAGTTTTTATGTTCTCTCATATGTTTGGAGATATCATGGTATTGGTTGTGGAAGGAGCATGTTGAAGACTAGGATTGGACGGACCTGGAGGACGGTTTTGCTTGGAGCCGGAAGAGGGAGACTCAGGTGAACTCTTTCCATGTTTTATTATAGTTATCTGCAATAAAAAGAAACATTGTCTTGTTCTTGATATCAACTTTGTTCATGCATCTGATGTTATCGTTATGGTTTATATATGAATGAATATTTCAATGTATAACTAACCATCTACTTATATGTTATAAAGTTGATTTCACTATAATACTTTATCTATATGTTGTTGTGCGTTTTTGAATTGGTTGTTTTGCAGGTTCAAAGATCGTGAGGAGTTGCAAAGGGTTTGGACCCTGGCTGGAACTACCCAAACGAAGGACCCCCAGGTATGTACATCCTTACATAGTTCGCTCGTTTAAGCATTTTTCCTGAGTTATATGCTTGTTTCTTGTTGTAGATTACTCCTGCTCTACTAGGGTTCTGACCCAAAGCCCTAGGGGACTTTATCCCTTTACAGAATTGGAAACTCTACTAGGGACAACAATCTTGTTGTTCCTAGTTTCAGTTATTTAGTGTCAATCAGGGCTCAGCTTTTAGTTTGCTTGTTATGTCTGTACTGTCTGCTCCTATAAGAAGTCAGACTTCAAGTTTGATCCTTTTCATCAAGCCTCATTTTTTGTTTTTTTCTTGTAAACCTTTATATACGCATCTTTGTCGAGTTACAGAAGCGTATACATGCTAGTTTCTCTGAACTGAAACTGCGTATACGCAGGTTTCTTTTGGCTGAAGCGCGTGTACACGCACCTGTGTAGAGACACAGTCACTTATACATTTTTTTTTCATTATTTTTTCAAGTCTTTTTCTCTGGAAAGATTTGTTTCTTGGCCTGTGTGCTTCTTGAGTGGTCAGTTTCTGTTTTCAGATTTTAGTTTTTCAGTGAGCTTATTGTTTCGATTTCTCTCCTGATTTGAAGAATTTTTGGTCTCGGTTTGCTACACAGTGAGTTTTATCATTTGTGTTTGAACACACAAGGATTCTTGTATAGGTTCTTGATTATTTTGGTCTTCCAAAACAGAAGATTTCCTGCAATCTTTGTGTCAAACTTAATTTTTATGGTTTGCTTGTTTGGCTTCCCGTCAAATTTGTGGCCATTCACTTCTTCTTGCTTTTCGAAAGTTTTTGTTGACAAGTTTGAAAGTGTTCCTTTCCTAATTTCTTGATCAGTGTCTCAAACCTCTTTTTGCTACTTTTGGAACATTTAGTGCATCTTGAAAAACCTATTTTGTTAAGTTTTCATTCGTGTTGAATTGACAACTTGCAAAGTTTCCTTCTTGTTTGTTTTCGGACTTTGAGTCTTTGGTAGCATTTTGAGTACTTTTGAAAAGTTGCTTTTATTGCTTTTTTGAAAAAGAAAAGTCCTTCAAAACATATTTTTTTATTTCTTTGCCGAATTTGAGTTTGGTTTCTTTTGGTTTTTGAGAGTGATTTGGGATCTTTTTTATTAGTCCTTCTTGTTTTGGGAAAGATTTTGTGTTCAAAATTCTTATTCCTTTCAAACACTTAAGTTGGCTTATAAACAAATTGTTTTCATTTCTTTTCAGAGTAATCTAGAATTTTTGCATTATCATGTACACTTTGCATTAGGGTAGTTTTGCATTATTAAAGCATCATTAGTTTTTTAGTTTTTGTGAGTGTGAAGTCTGCTACAAGAAAAGAAAAGGAAAAAATTTTTGCTTTAATAGAAGTTTCTTAGAACCCAAGTAGAACTTGTTTTTCATCGAAGAACAAACAAGTGCATTGCATATAAGTTAGTTTTTCATTAATTTCTTTTGTTTCATAAGAACACCATCAGTTTCACTTCCGTATTGTCCCTTTGACTTAAAAAGAACAGCCACTTAAAATCAAGTGCTTAATAAAATAAACTAGAATTTTTTACATTTTCAATAAGATACACCAACAAGTTTTAGGTTATTTAGGGCCTTGGATTAGGCAAGAGAAGAGTAAACTCTCCAAGGCCACTCTAAATTGTGAAACATAGAAGTCTAAATAAAGAATGAAATCCAATAGCGTTAGGGAGAGCGGGAAAGCTCCATGACTGGGAGTTAAGCACGAGGGTTTGTGAAGATAAGGACGAGGGATACCCCCTCTCTTACTTCTCGGATCTTACCTCACGACTGTTCCGCCTGGCTTCTGATACAAGTTGGTATAGTTGCCAATCCTAGGGATCTACAGAGGTGGTTGTGGAGGGGAATCCTATGGTACTTGAGGTTGACGTTGCATCACGTTCAACAATACTTCTGGAGGGCACCCTTGTGAATCTTGGGGGCTTGCACCGACAAAGGTTGTTATATGGAGGTCAGTGTAACTACCTTTGGTACCTTCGCTAGTAGACCTGAGGCGTAATTACCCCAGTCTATTTTCAGAATGCCCTAATTATTCACTTTCTTGTATTTTGGTGTCTGGTCCTAATCACCCGGAGCAGAAATACTTGGAAGTTGTTTGACTACTGAATTCTTTAGGGATATTTTTTTAATCTGTGTTTTGTGCTCCTAGTCGGCATAGCTTTCGATTTTCTTGAGTCTTTAAGTAGATCTTATTAAAATAATTCAAAGTGGCTGACTAATCGCTTAAACAGCCCCGTAGACTTTGTGGGCTTTCACCTGCAAGTCCAGAGCCTTCTCCTAGAAGGCGTAGGAGCGATTCTGCCAGTGGTTTTCAACCAGTGGCAGCTGGCACATCAGACATTAATCCTCTGCTTGGGGGCATCAGTGTACAAAGTAGACCTGGTACTACCATAGAGTTAGAGAGGAACACTCCAGTTCTTTCTCAAGTACTCTTCTAGTCAGAAGATAAATATTGAGGTAGAAGAGCTCTCAGAGTCAATTCCGGCTCCGAATTCTACTCTCCCTTCTGATCATCCAGATGTATTGTTATATGTTGGAACTCCAACACACAGGCCTTCAAGCCCAGGTCCACACACAAACATCCCTTCGATGACCACTATTGGAAGCATGGCATCCACTGCGAGTGCTAAGAGTATGTAGACTCCTATATCAGTGCAAGGGGGAGGAGCTATTTCCATCCCCTCCACATCATTATTTGGATCTATTGCCAGCACATCCTTATTTGGGTCTACTTCCAATCCTTTGATGAGTGGAAGTTCCCAAGCTCATGCATCCAGTTTTGGATTCTTCCCCTTTGGAATTCCTTCTCAAGGTATTCCTTCAGTTCTGTTAAGTGTACCATTAACTGCCTCCACGTCCATGATGAGTGGATCAGCTTCATTTTAGGGTTTCCCCTTTGGAAGTGGTCATATACCACATTCTAATCCGACAGTAGGGTCTATGCCTTTTCCTTTCACAGGTCAAGGTGCTAATCCTTTTTAGAGTTGGACAAACCCTGCAGTTAGTGGGATAGGAAATGGGAATTAGTTTGTCAGCCAATAAGGGAATGTGTCGTATTCCTCAGTGAATTCATTTCAAAGTTTTCCACCTTTAGTTAATGCTTGGAACCCTTACCAGGGGTTGTCAGCTCCTTATAATATTTTTTTAGGGGGAAACTTTGCCGGTTGCGGAGGTTTTTCGGCTGGAGTTGGTCAAGCTTTGAGTTTTGTTGGACCACAAAGGTCACCTTTTGGTTCA
The DNA here is from genome assembly GCA_000404065.3 of Pinus taeda. Lineage (NCBI taxonomy): Eukaryota > Viridiplantae > Streptophyta > Pinopsida > Pinales > Pinaceae > Pinus > Pinus taeda. The sequence goes on along the minus strand of APFE031162461.1, from coordinate 249,969 downwards.
ACAAGTTCTACTAGTTACTTCGGGAAACCTAGTGCCTTTCAAAATCTAGGCCATTCTTTTCAGACTTTCGAGAACCCTGCCCAATCTGGGTGGAATCCGCAAGGTCCTCCGAGACTTCCATTTCTGGCCATACTCAATCTACCAGACTTGACTAGTTAATGAACGATCTGATCAGATACAATCTGGCTTGGCCTCCAGTCCCAACCAAACTTCCATCGGATATCCCAAAATTCAAGGTTAAGAGTGGTGAAGATCCGGACAACCACATAACCATGCTCCATTTATGGTGTTCATCTAACTCCTTGATCAATGATTCTATCAGGTTGAGACTATTTTAGTGCATCTTAACTGGGAATGTGGCTAAGTGTTATATAGAGTTGCTAGGGGGCACCTTTACATCTTTCGCCGATTTGGCTAACATTTTCTTAAACCATTTCCAGTTGCTTGTCCGTTACGAAGCCGAAACTGAACTTCTGGCCAGTTTTCATTAAGACACGGCTACTCACATTTTTTATCATATTCAGAAATGGAGACGAAGAAAGAGGCTCATCAAAGCCAAAATCACACCTGAATTCCGTCTTGAATGGTTTTTAAAATCGTTACAACCCGAGATCTCCAAGGATGTTTCTATGTCTAGGGTGTATTCATAAAAACAGGCTATCTTTCACGCCCAGCAGTTAGAATTGATATATTCTCAGTCTGGGACTCTTCAAAAAATCTTGCCTGATGCTCCTAGATCCATAGTTGATATAGCCAAACCAAAGCCAAGTCCGCATGCTGACGGTATTGTTGGATCGATTGATGCAAATGCGATGAACCTTCTAAGCCAATTGCAACAATTGTCTATACAAAATGATTTTTCCAATCAGGCTGCATCATCTACTCCTACACCTTCTCAAGCTTCTTCCGTAAACATTGTTCAGGCTTCTAACCCCAAAGGAATTCAAAATTTCGATGGGAAAAAGAATGGACGAGGTAAAAAGAAGAATCAAGATGGGAAGGGTAATGAAAATAAGCTCGGTGATGGTGCCGATGACGGTAGAAATGAGTCTAAGAAGAAAGTTAAATTTCCATGCAAGTTTTGCAGTGGAGATCATATGACTCATCTCTACCCGAAAATTCAAGATGCTCAGCACTTGTTAGTGCAGCAAGGGTCTTCTAGCTCCCAAACTGTATTAACTAAACCTTTCCCACAAGGGCAGCAGTTGCTTGGTGGCGCGAACTCAAACCCTAGTACCTCTGCAGGGGGAAACCAGGAGGGGGATAATTCCTCAAATGTTTTCATGATGAGTTCTAATGTCAATGTGGCTACACAGTCACAAGATTATGGTGAAACTGAAACATCCAAGGATAAATCTGTTTCTGGAACTATGGACCAACTTCATATTGAGCGACCCTCTATTGAGTCTATACCTCGAATACCAAAAGGTTCCGTCAAGCACACTACTATTAACCCTAATGCTAGGGCAACCTAAAACCACTCCATTGTAGAATATCTGGCTCAGATTCCATGCGCCATGTCTACTTTAGAGGTACTCCAATCATGTCCAGCTCAAAGAAGTGTTTTGCTTTCGACAATGGGGGTAGTAGATCCAAATAATTCTTTAGCTCTCACTTTTGATATGCACAATGTCAAAAAGGGACTTCCTCATCATATGGCTTTCTAGATAAAGTCTACTTACCGAAAAACCAATATTTTTCAGACAGTTATAGATGAGGGAGCTTCCACATATGTCATGTCTATGTCATGTTGGAAGGAAATTGGATCACCTGCAGCTGCTCCTTCACCCACTCTCTTGACAGCATTTGACGGACATTCTCATAGGCCACACAGGATTATCCCGACCTTTCCTATATGTGTTGGAGGGAAGGTCGTTAATGTCAAAGTAGAAATCGTTGATGCCAACCTAGATTACAATCTCCTCTTAGGACGGAATTGGATTTATGAAATGGATGTCGTAATTTTGACTCTATTTTGAGTCCTTTGTTTTCCTCATGAGGGGAAAATTGTTAAGGTTGATCAATTGGATTATTCTCCAGTTGATCCTCGTTCAACTTCGGATTCTACAGTCCCAATGGTGGATAATCCTCGTCAACCTATAAATAATTTAGGAGTTGGGATGTATTCTTCCTTGATGGATGTATTTGATCTTCCCCCTCCTATAGCTAGAATTGATACAATTTCATCCTCCAAGGATCCTTTATGGAAAGAGTTTGTTCAAAATCATTATTCTTCGGATCCTGGGACCTTACCTTCATCTGCAACCACATCAGATGAAGGGAAGGTGGGTGGAATAGAATCTCCTATGTCTGTCGCAGAGCTTAGATATGAATCTATCGATAACTCTATAGACGACCATCCCACTCCTCCTTCGAGAAAAGAGTTAGATGGTGATGTGGCCCCTACTTGGACCTTCGACTCCACTTCTACTTTGGATTGCTTAGATATATTGTTTCCATCTAACGGAGCAATATTCAAAGCAATGACGATGGTAGATCAACCATTGGAAGATTTACATCATCATTCATATTTTCATTCTCCTTTACATGAAGTCGAATCTAGGTCCTCCAGTCTACCTACTAGCGATGTTTGTACGGTTCCTTTGGCTCCAACACAGTTACTGCCAAAGGTAATATATTGATTGACTCAATGATTGTACCTATAAACATCTGTAGGAACAAGCTGGCGGAGCCCCATGATGGGCTTTACCTCAAGAAGTACTTTGCTTAGGTTAAGGCCAAGCATATGAATTCTTTGTATATTTTGTCTTTTTGCACGTAGCTTATCGGGAGTTTTTATGATATCGGCATTTTTTTATCTGCTTTGGCAGGTGTTGATGGATGACTTGGTCTATTTTTGATTTGTCGATGGTGCTAGTTGGCACACTCGGAATCTTGCTTCCGCAGCTTGGGTGATTTATTATCCATCTGGTCAGTTGATGGTGTCAAGGGGAGTATGTATTGGTTATGCGTCAAATAATATTGGCGAATATACTGTCGTCATTAATTTACTATCCGAAGCTATTTCTTATGGAATTGATTCGTTGGTAGTGTATCTTGACTCACAGCTGGTAGTGTCACAATTGAATAACATTTATCGGGTTCAGGATCCTTATTTATATCACCAATTTTTTAGAGTGAGGGTGTTGCAAAGATCATTTGTTTTTATTACTTATTTGCACATTCCACAATCTAACAATTCATTAGTAGATGTTATCGCTAATCAAGCATTAGATTGGCATATCATTCATTAATCAAGATAAAAAGCAAACATCAAAAATCTAGAACTGTATATATATATCATAAAATCGCCCATGTGTATATAAAGTGTTTCAAAAATAATATACAAAATCGAGACTAAATTCTCATAATTATGTCCAGTATATCTAATGACCCGGCTTAGGATGAGAGGCTAAGTCGATGACTACTGCTTTGGCCACACGCCATAAAAGGTGAACCCAGTTGCGTGGCACTCCTACCATGTGGCCCTACATATCCTTAGGAAGATCTTCTATGGCCTCCATCGGCACTCAGTGATTCAGCCTCACCAAGTTTCCTTAGACTGCATAAAGGACCCTCTCTGTCTTTGCAGCCGCCTCTTCGGCACTTCTTCTACGATGCCTGTGCTGCAGAAATTGGTCTGGTCGTACCGGACCCACATCTGGAACATGATTATTAAATCAGTATTTTAATCCCATCAGAAATATCTTTAAGTTCATTTTCATATTTGAAAAACATAAAAAGTGATAAAATTTTAAAAATGGTTACCTATCTCTCCCCATGCTGCATCTAGTGGCAACGCCAGATCCGAATCTCCCCTAAAGTCCATGCCAGCATAGGGATAGTCGTCCACAGTGATGATTTGTTGCTCCCACCAGGAGAAGAAATCATCATCAAAAGCAATCCTCGGTACGTCTCCGCCTCCAAGGTGTTTCATTAGGTCGGCCCACCTACCCATCTGAGGATCTCGGGGCTACTGATAGGAATTGATACTCTAGGACGTAACCCTGGAACCTTCTCGAAGAAGAAGGAGCATAAAATGGTCCCATATCTGAAGTTTTTGGTCTGTCCTTTCTGAATGGAGGATAACTGGCTTTTCATATTGGTAAGAAGAGGTGTACACCAGTCAAACACAGTAGTGAGAAAATCTACGGCCAAGCTCATGGATAGTCGTGACGCTTGGTGCAATGAGGATGATCTGTTTATCCTGGCTATGGTGAACAGTATGATCCTCAGGGACAAACTCTCTACATGTTTGATTGAAATTTTACTTCCAATCTTCTCTGGATGCCCCAGACAGTATATGTGTACGTAGTCTTCCACTGAAAGACTACCTCGTGACCGGCCTATCGAATGTATAACTTCTCTCCGGGAGAGAATAGTGATAAAGTAAATATCTTCTATCTCTATCCTTAAAGGCATTTGATCAATCATGAATGCATCATCTTCGATACTCCAATAGTGGATTAACATTTCAAGCAAGTGGGTATTTGCCTTCATATTTGGCATTTTGAAATATTTTAATAAACCGCATCCCCTCAATGCATCTAAGGCATGTTGATCATTCATAACCTCATCATCAAGAGTAGCATGCTCCCTTTCCCTCCAGGTGATTGTCATCCTAAAAGAAAATCAAGGTTCAACCGTTAGTTTTTTTTTGTTTTTATTTCAAACCGTGTATACGCGGGTCCATTTCATACACAGTCACGTGTAGGGCCTACGTATACGTGGGTTTCTCATGATCAACCCGCGTATGCGCCGCGTTGAAATTTTTCACATAATTTCCAAAGGTAAAACCTCAATTAAAATTTCTAAAAACAATCACAAATGAATGCAAGCTAGATTTCGGGGTTACCTGATGATTTTGAGACAATTTGTACGGTCGAATTCTTTGGGGGGCAAGTTTGCTTCTTTTTCTCCACAGCTTTTGCTCTCAACACAAATGGTACAAATGGTGAGTCAAAAATTCATTTTATAAGCTTTGAAAATGTCAAATTTTTTCAAAACTTATTTTTTTGTCTCATGAATCTTTTAACTTGTGAGCTTGGATTGTCAAGAATAGGTTTTTTTCAGGACATTTTGGACGCTTTTTCGTAAATTTCACGACGGTTCCATGACTGCTAACCTGTCATGGTAGGTATCGTTTAGTCACTGGAATATAGGTTAGGAAAACCATTTTTCTGTTGCATTTTGCATACTAGCCTCCATTTTTCGATACATTTTCCATAGGGTTGATCCCATCGTGTTATAGTTAGTAAGCCATGTCCACTCGCTAATTTTTAAATCATGACACGATGGTAGAGCCATCCATTACATGGGCATCGTAGTTAGCATCTCACTGACATTGGTTTCCCATGTTGTTTCATTGAGTAGGCTCGGGAGTCCTCTCTAGTCCCGCCATGACTTGCGCGTTGAAGACTCATTCCTCTTTGTTTCTTCGCTTCGTTCTGGCCTTATTCCCTAGAGGCTCTTTTGTGTTGAGTTGTACTACTGCATTGCATTTTGACCATTTGCACCTTTTGGCTTTGAGTCGGCTTCACTTGGACTCGTGTTTAAGCCACTTTTTGACCATGTCTTCTACAAAAATCAAACTTGCAATCCCTTAGTTTCTACAACTTGACACACCTGCAGACCCACGGAAGGAACATCCCTTTGATGTCCTTGACCAGCTTCGCCTCCCTGCATTAAGGATAGGAATGTTCCCATCCCAGGAACTAGATCATTTGTTTCACTGAAACTCATTCTTTCCACTGTACTATAGCATTCTTTTATTCTTTTTCCAGCTTAAAGAAAAAGACAAAAAAATTATATATTCCAAAAAGAGCGGGAACAGGACAACATTTCCATATATTGTTGGCAACTAGAGTCAGTCGTGTCGCCCTTGAACAAAGCACTCAAAAGAAAGTCTCTCCTCCATTTGGGTGGGATTTAGCTTGACTTAGGTATGCCTTAACCTTGTTATTGAGTTAGTTCTCCTCCGATTGGTTATCTCTTCCAATGATATGGAGAGTTCGTTTGTGCCTTCTGCATGACGAGCTTATACATATTCATCATATGCTACCACATGGTTATCATTGAGTCGTGCTTTTGTTCAAGGGAAGTAAGCCTGAGTCAGCCTCTCTGTTGTGTCTCTTGACCTATTTTTCAGTCAGCCATCCCTGGTTGTCAGTGTCTTATCTATCATCACATCAGTTATATTAGTCCTTTACTCGTGTCGGTTTGAGAAGGTCTCCATTGACTTCTTACTGGCGAGTCTTTTCCTTATCGACGATGACATATTTCTCTGAGGACAAGCCTAGAGCCACACCCTGGCCCTATTTTCATTATTCATAGGTCACCTTGTGCTCAGCATCGATCAGTATCATGGGTCTTTGACTAAGTGGTTTCCCTTGTGTTCAACATCATCTTTCATTATCGCACATTGGGATTCGTGTAGTGCCTTGGTTTCCATTTGACCTTATTGGTGGATTTCTCGCCTCTATGTCAGCTTTCATTATTGTTTGGTTCAGAGGGTTTCTATCATGCGCTAGCTACATCTTGTGTACGCCAGAAATGTGCTTCGGTTGGGTTACTACATCTTTTTTCGTCTGATTCCTTCTACATTATTGGCCTACAAGTTACACTCACGCTAGATTGATGAAGGATGCCTTAATGCCTTCCTTCTAGTAGATCTTTCCCTATCGACTACGACTCATTGCTCTAGGGCAAAGGTCTAGATTCCATTTGGCAGTACCTTGGGGTTTGCAGTCATCAGTAGCAGATCCTTCGTTATCGACAGTGGGAAACCATCATTGTCTCCTGATTGATAGATTCTTCCGAGTGTTCGACCTCAGCTCATCTACTTGAACTTGTTAGATTGTATTGGGTACCTTGACTCTCATTATCATTATCAGTGAGTAGTCTCACATTTGTTAACAGTATACATCAATGACCGGTAATCAAATGATTTCTCACATGGTCGACTTCAGATCATTTATTCCCATTGTGTAGAAATGTACCACGGTGGTCGGTGAAGACCTCGGGTTGCATCAGCATTCTTTGATTCACTTGTCAGTTGCTCCTATTGTTGCTAGTTGACACCATTCCACCTTATATGTTGCAGTCCTTCACAGCGGCATCCTATATGCTGACATCTGAATTGCGATTTAGTATCATCTTACTCCATCACGTTCATTTGGTACTATTGAGATCAGTTTTTTACATCAGTGATCAGCTTCATTGATCATATTCTTATATGTGATATTTAGACATCTACTTGTTCGATCGTGATCAAATGATCCATTATGTACTTTCAGTTCCTTATACTAGTATACATAGTGGATCCACTTGTACTTGATATGCGGATATGCTTTACTTTCTCTGAGCATGGGTATGCCCACCTAGATAGTTGTTTCTTTCTGATCTTCTTATGCTAGCTTGGCAGGCTAAAATCTGGTTAAGTCCTTCTCAATTTTTGACAGGTTTCCTTTCCATGTACTTAATACATTTCAGCCATCATGTACCCCTTATGACTCTCTTAGATAGGATTTTGTTTATCTGATTAGTTTTTTTTTCATACATTTATATTTTATGTCATTATGTTTCATTGTTAGAATAGGTTTTCTATTCTAGTAGATGATTTATATATTTGATGATGTATTGACGATCTATGTCTAAATGTGTATTTTCCCTTCTAAGGGTTCAATTAATTTGTAATATCTTAATGAAAAATATTTTAGTGCATGGTTACTCATAGTTAGACACCATGGCTAAAGTATTTGATGGTGTGAAAAATAATTAATCCCCTCAAGTCATTTAATTAAATTTTCTGGGAAAAATAAAGAGAAAATAATTAGGCAGAAAATTAATTAATTTTGAGTCGAAAAATGAATTTGAGATAAGTTAAATTATCTTCGATGGAAAATAATTAGTGCTATGAAAGTTGAGCATTCTAATCAAGTGACTAATATTCGGAATAAGTTAAATGAAATCGAAAGATCATAGTTTCAGATATCCTAGCTTAATCCAAATGAAAAAGAACTTTGGACAAGTCATAAGCATCCTAATCTCCCTAAGAAAACTTCATATTATTATGAGGAGGTCATTGATTCCATTGATAAATGGCTAAATAAAGATGACCTAGGAAGGAAGGAAATTGAGGGGAATCAGTTTGATGCTTGCAAGATTGATCCATATGTCTTGACAAAGTAGGTTCATGAAAAAGAAGAAAGCGTGGCATAGAAGTCTTGGATGTTCCAAATTTTTGGTATGATCGTTTTATAGATCAAATAGAAAGATATACATCGATAACATCATCATCAACATCACAGCCTACCCGAAGCAAATGTAAAAAGCAGAAAAGAAAAAGAAAGAAAGTTGATGCATCTATGGTCGGGAGCAACATGATATTCAGATGAGTCAAAATCCTATCATCTTTAGAATTAAGCATGGTATATCAGAAAAACAACCCATGGATCTACCTGGAAGTTGGCAGATGTTCAATATTCACTTCGTTGAAGACATCTCATGCCATAGGGCATCTTTTGTATTGTATCTCTAACCCTACTCTCTTAGATAGGACTTTATTTATCTCATTGGTTATTTTTTTTTCATTAATTTATATTTTTATGTCATTATGTTTCATTGTTAGAATAGGTTTTCTATTCTAGTAGATGATTTATATATTCGATGATGTATTGACGGTCTATGTCTAAATGTGTCTAAGGGTTCAATTAATTTTTAATATCTCAATGTAAAAACATTTTAGTGCATGCTTACTCATAGTTAGACACCATAGTTAAAGTATTTGAGGGTGTAACAAATAATTAATCCCCTCTAGTCATTTAATTAAATTTTCTGGCAAAAGTAAAAAGAAAATAATTAGCCAGAAAATTAATTAATTTTGAGTTGAAAAAATTATTTGAGATAAACTAAATTCTCTCTGGTGGAAAATAATTAGTGCTATGAAGGTTGAGCATTTTAATCAAGTGATTTATATTCAGAATAAGTTAGATGAAATCGAAAGATCATAGTTTTAGAGATCCTAGCTTAATCCAAATGACAAAGAACTTCTGACAATTCATAAGAATCCTAATATGCTTAAGAAAACTTCATCTTATTATGAAGAGATCATTGATTCCATTGATAAATGGCTAAATAAAGATGACCCATGCAGGCAGAAAACTAAGGAGAATCGGGTTGATGCTTGCAAGATTGATCCATATGTCTTGATAGAGCAAGTTCATGAAAAAGAATAAAGCATGTCATAGAAGTCTTGGATGTTCCAAATTTTTGGTATGAGTGTTTCCTAGATCAAATAGAAAGTTATACATCGATAGCATCATCATCAACATCACAGCCTACCCGAAACAAATGTAAGAAGTAGAAAAGAAAAGGAAAGTAAGTTGATGCATCTAATGATCGGGAGCAGCATGATATTCAGAGGAGTCAAAACCCTATCGTCTTCAGAATTAAGCATGGCATATCAGAAAAACAACCCATGGATCTACCTAAAAGTTGGCAGATGTTCAGTATGCACATTGTTGAAGACATCTCAGGCCATAGGACATCTTTTGTATTGTATCTCTAACCCTACTCTCTTAGATTGGATTTTATTTATCTCATTAGTTAGTTTTTTTTCATGTATTTATATTTTATGTCATTATGTTTCATTTTTAGAATAGGTTTTCTATTCCAGTAAATGATTTAAATATTCGATGATGTATTGACGATCTATGTGTAAATGTGTGTTTTCCCTTCTAAGGGATCAATTAATTTGTAATATCTTAATGAAAAAATATTTTTGTGCATGGTTACTCATAGTTAGACACCATGGCTAAAGTATTTGAGGGTGTAAAAAAGAATTAATCCCCTCAAGGCATTTAATTAAATTTTCTAGCAAAAATAAAAAGAAAATAATTAGCCAGAAAATTAATTAATTTTGAATCGAAAAATTAATTTGAGATAAATTAAATTCTCTCCGGTGGAAAATAATTAGTGCTATGAATGTTGAGCATTCTAATCTAGTGATTGATATTTAGAATAAGTTAGATGAAATCGAAAGATCATAGTTTCAGAGATCCTAGCTTAATCCAGATGACAAAGAACTTTTGACAAATCATAAGCATCATAATATTCTTAAGAAAAATTCATCTTATTATGAAGAGGTCATTGATTCCATTGATAAATGGCTAAATAAAGATGACCTAGGAAGGAAGAAAACTAAGGGGAATTGGGTTGATGCTTGCAAGATTAATCCATATGTCTTGACAAAGCAGGTCCATGAAAAAGAAGAAAGCATGGCATAGAAGTCTTGGATGTTCCAAATTTTTGGTATGAGAGTTTTCTAGATTAGATAGAAAGTTATACATCGATAGCATCATCATCAACATCACAGCCTACTTGAAACAAATGTAAGAAGTAGAAAATAAAAGGAAAGAAAGTTGATGCATCTAATGGTCGGGAGCAGCATGATATTCAGATGAGTCAAAACCCTATCATCCTCAGAATTAAGAATGGCATATCAGAAAAACAACCCATGGATCTACCTGAAAGTTGGCAGATGTTCAGTATGCACTTTGTTGAAGACATCTCATGCCATAGGGCATATTTTGTGTTGTATCTCTAACCCTACTCTCTTAGATAGTATTTTATTTATCTCATTAGTTAGTTTTTTTCATGCATTTATATTTTATGTCATTATGTTTCATTGTTAGAATAGGTTTTCTATTCCTGTAGATGATTCATATATTCGATGATGTACTGACGGTCTAGATATAAATGTGTGTTTTCCCTTCTAAGGGTTCCATTAATTTGTAATATCTTAATGTAAAAATCTTTTAGTGCATAGTTACTCATAGTTAGACACCATGGCTAAAGTATTTGAGGGTGTAAAAATTATTAATCCCCTCAAGTCATTTAGTTAAATTTTCTAGCAAAAATAAAAAGAAAATAATTAGCCAGAAAATTAATTAATTTTGAGTCGAAAAATTAATTTGAGATAAATTAAATTCTCTCCGGTGGAAAATAATTAGTGCCATGAAAGTTGAGCATTCTAATCAAGTGACTGATATTCAGAATAATTTAGATGAAATCGAAAGATCATAGTTTCAGATATCCTAGCTTAATCCAAATGACAAAGAGCTTATGACAAGGCATAAGCATCCTAATCTTCTTAAGAAATCTTCACCTTATTATGAAGAGGTCATTCATTCCATTGATAAATGGCTAAATAAAGATGACCTAGGAAGGAAGAAAACTGAGGGGAATCGGGTTGATGCTTGCAATATTGATCCATATGGCTTGACAGAGCAGGTTCATTAAAAAAAAGAAAGCATGGCATAGAAGTCTTGGATGTTCCAAATTTTTGGTATGAGTGTTTTCTAGATCAGATAGAAAATTATACATCGATAGCATCATCATCAACATCACAGCCTACCCAAAACAAAAGTAAGAAGTAGAAAAGGAAAGGAAATAAAGTTGATGCATCTAATGGTCAGGAGAAGCATGATATTCAAATGAGTCAAAACCCTATCATCTTCAAAATTAAGCATGGCATATCAAAAAAACAACCCATGAATCTGTCTGAAAGTTGGTAGATGTTCAGTATGCACTTCGTTGAAGACATTTCACGCTATAGGGCATCTTTTGTATTGTATCTCTAACCCTACTCTCTTAGATAGGATTTTATTTATCTCATTAGTTAGTTTTTTTTCACGCATTTATGTTTTATGTCATTATTTTTCATTGTTAGAATAGATTTTCTATTCCAGTAGATGATTTATATATTCGATGATGTATTGACAGCGTATGTCTAAATGTGTGTTTTCCCTTCTAAGGGTTCAATCAATTTGTAATATCTTAATGTAAAAATATTTTAGTGTATGGTTACTCATAGTTAGACACTATGGCTAAAGTATTTAAGGGTGTGAAAATTAATTAATCCCCTCTAGTCATTTAATTAAATTTTCTGGAAAAAATAAAAAGAAAATAATTAGCCAGAAAATTAATTAATTTTGAGTTGAAAAATTTATTTGTGATAAATTAAATTCTCTCCGGTGGAAAATAATTAGTGCTATGAAAGTTGAGCATTCTAATCAAGTCACTGATATTCAGAATAAGTTAGATGAAATCGAGAGATCATAGTTTCAGAGATCCTAGCTTAATCCAGATAACAAAGAACTTTTGACAAGTCATAAGAATCCTAATATGCTTAAGAAAACTTCAACTTATTATGAAGAGATCATTGATTCCATTGATAAATGGTTAAATAAAGATGACCCATGCATGAAGAAAACTGAGGGGAATCGGGTTTATGCTTGCAAGATTGATCCATATGTCTTGACAGAGCAGGTTCATGAAAAATAATAAAGCATGTCATAGAAGTCTTGGATGTTCCAAATTTTTCGTATGAGCGTTTTCTAGATCAAATAGAAAGTTATACATCAATAGCATCATCATCAACATAACATCCTATCCGAAACAAATGTAAGAAGTAGAAAAGAAAAGGAAATAAAGTTGATGCATCTAATGGTCGCGAGCAGCATGATATTTAGATGAGTCAAAATCCTATCATCTTCAGACTTAAGCATGGCATATCAGAAAAACAACCCATGGATCTACCTGAAAGTTAGCAGATGTTCAGTATGCACTTTGTTGAAGACATCTCATGCCATAGGGCATCTTTTGCATGGTATCTCTAACCCCACTCTCTTAGATCAGATTTTATTTATCTCATCAGTTAGGTTTTTTTTCATGCATTTATATTTTATGTCATTGTGTTTCATTGTTAGAATAGGTTTTCTATTCGAGTAGATGATTTATATATTCAATGATGTATTAACGGTCTATGTCTAAATGTGTGTTTTGCCTTCTAAGGGTTCAATTAATTTGTAATATCTTAATGTAAAAATATTTTAGTGCATGGTTACTCATAGTTAGACACCATGGCTAACGTATTTGAGGGTGTAAAAAATAATTAATCCCCTTAAGTCATTTAATTAAATTTTCTGGAAAAAATAAAAAGAAAATTATTTAATTTTGAGTTGAAAAATTAATTTGAGATAAATTAAATTCTCTCCAGTGGAAAATAATTAGTGCTATGAAAGTTGAGCATTCTAATCAAGTGACTGATATTCAGAATAAGTTAGATGAAATTGAAAGATCATAGTTTCAGAGATCCTAGCTTAATCCAGGTGACAAAGAACTTTTGACAAGTCATAAGCATCCTAATCTTCTTAAGAAAACTTCATCTTATTATGAAGAGGTCATTGATTCCATTGATAAATGGCTAAATAAAGATGACCTAGGAAGGAAGGAAATTGAGGGGAATCAGGTTGATTCTTGCAAGATTGATCCATATGTCTTGACAGAGCATATTCATGAAAAGGAAGAAAGCATGGCATAGAAGTCTTGGATGTTCAAATTTTTGGTATGAGCATTTTCTAGATCAGATAGAAAGATATACATTGATAGCATCATCAACATCACAACCTACCTGAAACAAATGTAAAATGTAGAAAAGAAAAAGAAAGAAAGTTGATGCATCTAATGGTCGGGAGCAGCATGATATTCAGATGAGTCAAAACCATATCATCTTCAGAATTAAGCATGGCATATCAGAAAAACAACCCATAGACCTGCCTGAAAGTTGGCAGATGTTGAGTATGCACTTCGTTGAAGACATCTCATGCTACAAGGCATCTTTTGTATTGTATCTCTAACCCTACTCTCTTAGATAGGATTTTATTTATCTTTTTAGTTAGTTTTTTTTTCATGCATTTATATTTTATGTCATTATGTTTTATTATTAGAATAGGTTTTCTATTCCAGTAGATGATTTATATATTCGATGATGTATTGACGGTTTATGTCTAAATGTGGTTTTCCCTTCTAAGGGTCCAATTAATTTGCAATATCTTAATGCAAAAATATTTTAGTGCATGGTTACTCATAGTTAGATACCATGGCTAAAGTATTTGAGGATAGTAAAAAATAATTAATCCCCTCTAGTCATTTAATTAAATTTTCTGGCAAAAATAAAAATAAAATAATTAGCCAGAAAATTAATTAATTTTGAGTTGAAAATTTTATTTGAGATAAATTAAATTCTCTCTGGTGGAAAATAATTAGAGCTATGAAAGTTGAGCAATCTAATCAAGTCATTGATATTCAAAATAAGTTAATGAAATCGAAAGATCATAGTTTCAGAGATCCTAGCTTAATCCAAATGACAAATAACTTTTGACAAGTCATAAGCATCCTAATATGCTTAAGAAAAATTCATCTTATTATGAAGAGATCATTGATTCCATTGATAAATGACTAAATAAAGATGACCCGTGCAGGGAGAAAACTGAGGGGGATCGAGTCGATGCTTGCAAGATTGATCCATATGTCTTGACAGAGCAGGTTCATGAAAAATAATAAATCATGTCATAGAAGTCTTGGATTCCAAATTTTTCATATCAGCATTTTCTAGATCAGATAGAAAGTTATACATCAATAGCATCATCATCAACATCACAGCCTACCCAAAACAAATGTAATGTTGGAAATAATACTGAGACGCGGGGGGAGGGGGGGTGAATTAGTATTAGTAAATCAATAATCTTTTCATTTCCATAATCAGATTCATATACACTACTTCAGTTTAGGGAACTCGCGTGTACATGCAACTAGCGTATATCCATCAAACTTATGATTCAGTTAATTCATCATATGTTGATCTTTAATCAGTGCATCAGAACATCATTAACCATATAAACAGTAACCAGGTGCAGCAAAAATAGAATAGATCATCAAACATAACAGACACACATGAACACCCTGATATAAGGTGGAAACCCAATGTGGGACAAAAACCACCTGTTGTTGTTTTCTTTAAGATAAGAAAAACCTTTTTACAACCTTGTACTAGCGCAGACTCATGCTAGTATGCAGGCACCCACCTGCAGAAGGCTACAACTTTCTCTCGTTCTACAACTTCTACTTGAAGGGAGCTACAACCCCCTAGCTCTTGTACTAGCTGATATATTTACTAGTATGTAGGTGCCAGTGTACAGAAGGCTACGACCTTCTCTTTTCTTCCAGGGACCACATTTCATAAATTTTCAGATTGGATCCATCAATACAAAACAATCACTACTGCAATACAACCATCAACTATATCTGCATCATCAATCTCTGAATCACCCAACCGCTGAATCATTGAAACACTATCATCAAAACACAGTCCCCAGAACACAGAGCAGAACCCAAAACTCTGCAACAACCACTGGAACCAATAGCAACCTCAAATATCAAATTTCATAATGTATATGATACTTGGTTGTGTCGAACCAGCGTGTATACGCACTTTCACCAAAGGGAACCGGTGTACAGATCTTAAAATAATTACTTATACCTTCGCTGTAATTTTCTACTTTAGATATACCCATATCATCAGATATAAAGGATAAGACATGTATCAGTATTCAGATCTGAACTATTCTTGATCATACCATATAACGATAATGCATTTTAGTCTTCATGATCCCGGTCCATCAACCTTCATTTGCCACATAGGTGCATCCTTAGCAAAGCATCACATACCCATAACCTACATACTATATCTCACACTTCATCAGATATTCATCACTTACCCACTTGCACTTTGGCCTAATGATCTTCTTCTCCTTATATAGGTTTAGGCTTCTCTCAATACCATGGTCCAAAACCATGTAGGACCAATACCTTGGACCCAATACCTGTGATCAATACCTCGGACCAAATACCACAGACCAAAACTTAGTTTTCCAACATGTACGCTCCTTTCCTTCTGTGAAAGTGTGTGTGTACGATATACGCACCTTTGTATATAGTGAACCTGTGTTTATACGCGACTTGGTATATAGTGAACCTAGGTATACCTTTTCATATACGCGTCTTCATATATAGTGAACCTGCGTGTATACGCAACTTGTCATATAGTGAACCTGCGTATACCTTTCTTTCTTCATTCTTGTTGTTTATCTGCTATACTGTGATCTTTCATCTAAGAGAGTTGCCATCAAGGACAACACTTGTGTCATACCTGTATCATAATGCCAACAATCACCCCCTTTGGACTTGATGGCAACAACCACACCAAGTCACTCTCCCCCTTTGACATCAAGGGCAAAGTGCGGATCAAGATATTCTCTCCCTTGATATGCATTCTGTTGTTGAAATCTCTGATTGAGCCCCCCCTTTGTACATGCCAAGATGTACCAATCCGTCCATGCTCCCCCTGAGCACATGCAGAGTCTTCAAAAATATTTTTCAAAAGAATAACATGACTCTACAACTCAACTAAGTGAGTATGACCTTCCTATCACCAATGACCCATACATACATCAATCTCCCAACCAAGTGGAGATACACCATTTTGACTCATTCACCCAACCAAGTGGGGATATACCAAATGTTTATACATGTCAAAACAAGAACATTATTTTATCCATCCCATGCATAGTGGGGTAACAAAATAGGTCGTTTCATGACCTTTACATCAAATGATATACGTGACTTTTATAACAAAGACCAACAATCTAAACAAGAACATGACAGTCATCAGCAACTATCATACACCATATATGATCTGCACCATAAGCATCTGTCAACAGCATCCAGACCTGTAACCTGCAATACCATTCTCTTGACCAACCAACAATAAGTAGCAAGATGTATCATAAGCATTGTCACCAAATACTTCTAACCATAATGCCAACAATGCATTATTCAAAGCATATGCTCCCCCTGAACCTATTCCATATGTTCACTGTCAGATCTGATCATGCATATATCAGCAACAAGTATCCAGGCATCATTATCAATCAAATATACATCAAGCACTTCTAAATAACAACACATTTTGACACATCATCAGCAGATTGTAACCATCATCAATCAGAGCAAATAATTGATTGAACCATATCATACCCTTTTTCCTAAGTCTATCCCACTGCTTTTCCTCAAACCAACATATATGCGACTATGCAGCTTCGAACTCGCGTATACACGCGACTTGTATTTATGAAAATTGCGTATGAGATTTAGAACACTGAGGTTCCACACTTTTAGCTTCCCCTGGGTCTGTTATGTCTGCTAACTGAGTTATGCCACATCTTTCTGACACTAATTTTGTCTTCTTCAATACCTGGGATTGAGATGATGTATGCTCCTTTTGCTTTGGTGTCCGAATTTTGCTCCTGCATTCCTTTACTTTATGTCCAAACTTGTTACATGCATAACATCTTACATGTTTCATATTCCTTTTATTGCAATCAATAGCTTTGTGACCAAACATATTGCAAGTAAAACAATATCCCTTAAAGTACCTGGAACGTTATGATCTTTCTTTGTGATGGTCTTGAACCATTCTACTTCTAAATCTAGATGCAACATGTCCAAGACTATGACATTCATAACATTCAACATTATTCACCAGAGGAAATAACCGTCTATCACTTCCACAGTTAGAAGCAAAATATTTTCTTTGAATAATTTATTTCCTTAGTTGTTGTTGGGGTTGACCTCTTATCTCCTTGTTGAGCATTTTAGGTTTTGCATTAGAGTTCCTTGCCTCACCCTGTGAGCTAGATTCACCTTCAACAGTTTCATAAAAACCAAGACTAGTTTTGATAGCAGTGGATCTTTGACTACTAAGAATATCATCCAAAATCTTAGTATTGTCTTGAAATCGTAACAGTTTATCCTTTTCTTCTAATTTACCTTTTAAGATATTTGCCTCAACCTGATGTTGTTCTTCCTTTTCCAGATATTGCTTATTTATGTTTTCTTCAGCTTTTCTTCCTTTTTCCACTTGTTGCATTAATTCGAGCACTTCATGTTCTTGTTCTTAAAGAGCTTCTTCATTCTGCTTCTTTGATTCTTCAAGATCTTCTTTTAGAGAGAGGATCTTAGATTCAAGTCTCTGGATTGTTATGCTCTGATCTTTTACTACATCCTACAGCTACTCCCTTACTCTGGTTACTGTCTCCAGCTGAACTTTTAATCTGGTAACTTCTTCTTTTTCTACGTCATTATATTCATATGCCATGAGAATTTTAATTTCTTGATTATCTTCATCGCTATTGTATGATTCATCATTATTATCATGAGTATAATAACTTCTATTACCTTCTTCAAACATCTTTCCTTTGTTATGAGGGCATCTAGCAGCGTAATGACCAACTCTACCATAAGAAAAACATTTGAAAGGTAGCTTACCTTTGAACCTTCCAGATCCCTGTTGAAGCTTCTTGACAAAATTTACCTCATATTCTTCTTCTGAATGTATCCTGATTCATTGCATTTTTCTTTTCCCTTTGGTGATACTTTAAATGTGGCTTCTCTCATATCTGATGTTCCTCGTTTTCTCATTTCAAAAGCAGTTAAGATTCCGTGAAGTTGCGTCATAGTGATATTCTGCAGATCCTACTTTTCTTCTATGGCAGACACTTTGGGTTCAAATTTAGCAGACAAGGATCTCAAAACTTTCTCAACTAAGACAACTTCCTTATTTCTTCACCCAAATTCTTCATACAATTGACAATCTCATCTATATGTAGAAAGTAATTAGCTATGCTTTCATCACTATGCATCTTAAGAGTTTCATACTGAATTCTGAGAGTTTGAAGCTTAGCACGTTTTACCTGAGCATCTATTTCGTAGCTTAGAATGATTTTGTCCCATATTTCTTTGGTTGATTTGAGCTACATGACCTTGACAAACTCTTATTTTGACATACTTTCCAATAAGATAGTAATAGCTTTGGCATTGATTTCATATTGCTTTCTACCTGTCGTATCTATAGGAATTGTTGATGGAAATGTATATCATCCTTCCACGATTTCCCAAATATCCGTTCCAAGTGATTGTAGACAGGTTGTGGTTCTTATCTTCTAGTAAACAAAATTTCTCCCATCAAAGATTGGTGATCTGATGGATCACTCTCTTTCTTGATTACTCATGATGATGGATCTTCCTTCAAGCGATCAAGCTTCTTCTGAAGGACCTGTTCTGATACCAATTGTTGGAAATAATACTGAGAGGGCGTGGGGGTGAATCAGTATTAGCAAATCAATAATCTTTTCATTTCCATAATCATATTCATATACGCTACTTCAGTTAAAGGAACTCGTGTGTACATGCAACTGTGTTTAATGCAACTAGCATATATCCAGCAAACTTATGATTCAGTTAATTCATCATATGTTGATCTTTAATCAGTGCATCAGAACATCATTAACCATATAAACAGTAACTAGGTGCAGTAAAAACATAACAGATCATCACACATAAGAGACACACATGAACACCATGATATAAGGTGGAAACCCAATGCGGGACAAAAGCCACCTGTTGTTGTTTTCTTTAAGATAAGTAAAACCTGTTTACAATCTTGTACAATGAAAAGTCATACCAGTACGTAAGCACCCACCTGCAGAAGGCTACAACCTTCTCTCATTCTCCAGCATCTACTGGAAGGGAGTTATAACCCCCTAGCTCTTATACTAGCCGATATATTTACTAGTATGTAGGCGCCAACCTATAGAAGGCTACAACTTTCTCTTTTCTTCCAGGGACCACGTTTCAGACTGGATCCATCAATACAAAACAATCACCACTACAATACAACCATAAAATATATCTGCATCATCAATCTCTTAATCACCCAACAACTGAATCACTGAAACTCTGTCATCAAAACACAGTCACCAAAACACAGAGCAGAACCCAAAACTCTGCAACAACCACTAGAACCAACAGCAACCTCACATATCAAATTTCATAATGTATATGCTACTTGGCTGTGTCGAACCAACGTGTATACACAATTTCACCATAGGGAACCAGCGTACAAATCTTAAAATAATTACTTATACCTTCGCTGCAATTTTCTATTTCAGATGTACCCAGATCATCAGATATAAAGGATAAGACATGAGTCAATATTTAGATCTAAACTATTCTTGATCATACCATATAATGATAATGCATTTTAGTCTTCATGATCCCAGTCCATCAACCTTCATTTGCCACATAGGTGCATCCTTAGCAAAGCATCACATACCCATAACTTGCATACTAGATCTCACACTTCATCAGATATTCATCACTTGCACACTTGCACTTTGGCCTAATGATCTTCTTCTCCTTATATAGGTTTAGGCCTCTCTCAATACCATGGTCCAAAACCATGTAGGACCAATACCTTGGACCCAATACCTGGGGTCAATAACTTGGACCAAATACCATGGACCAATACCAAAATACCATGGACCAAATACCACAGACCAAAACTTAGTTTTCCAACATGTATGCTCCTTTCCTTCTGTGAAAGTGCGTGTGTATGATATACACGCCTTTGTATATAGTGAACTTGCGTGTATACGCAACTTGGTATATAGTGAACATGGGTATACCTCTTCATATACGTGACTTAGTATATAGTGAACCTATGTGTATACGCAACTTGGTATATAGTGAACCGATATATACCTTTCCTCCTTCATTCTTACTGTTTACCTGATATATTGTGATCTTTCATCTGAGAGAGTTTCCTTCAAGGACAACACGTGTGTCATACTTGTATCATAATGCCAACATGTAAGAAGTCGAAAAGAAAAGGAAAGAAAGTTGATGCATCTAATAGTCGGGAGCAGCATGATATTCAGATGAGTCAAAACCGTATCATCTTCAGAATTAAGCAAGGCATATCAGAAAAACAACCCATGGATCTGCCTGAAAGTTGGCAGATGTTTAGTATGCACTTTGTTGAAGACATATCATGCCATAGGGCATCTTTTGTATTATATCTCTAACCCTACTCTCTTAGATAGGATTTTATTTGTCTCATTAGTTAGTTTTTTTTTCATGCATTTATATTTTATGTCAGTATGTTTCATTGTTAGAATAGGTTTTCCCCTCCAGTAGATAATTTATATATTCAATGATGTATTGATGGTCTATGTCTAAATGTGTGTTTTCCCTTCTAAGGGTTCAATTAATTTGTAATATCTTAATGGAAAAATATTTTAGTGCATGGTTACTCATAGTTAGACACCATGGCTAAAGTATTTGAGGGTTTAAAAAATAATTAATCCCCTCAAGTCATTTAATTAAATTTTCTGGAAAAAAACAAAAAGAAAATAATTAGCCAGAAAATTGATTAATTTTGAGTTGAAAATTTTATTTGAGATGAATTAAATTCTCTCTAGTGGAAAATAATTAGTGCTATGAAAGTTGAGCATTCTAATCAAGTGACTGATATTCAGAATAAGTTAGATGAATCGAAAGATCATAGTTTCAGAGATCCTAGCTTAATCCATATGACAAAGAACTTTTGACAAGTCATAAGCATCCTAATCTTCTTAAGAAAACTTCATCTTATTATGAAGAGGTCATTGATTCCATTGATAAATGGCTAAATAAAGACGACCTAGGAAGGAAGGAAACTGAAGGGAATCAGGTTGATGCTTGCAAGATTGATCCATATGTCTTAACAGAGCAGGTTCATGAAAAAGAAGAAAGCATGGCATAGAAGTCTTGGATGTTCCAAATTTTTGGTATGAGTTTTTTCTAGATCAGATAGAAAGGTATAATTCGATAGCATCATCATCAACATCACAGCCTACCCGAAACAAATGTAAAAAGTAGAAAAGAAAAAGAAAGAAATTTGATGCATCTAACGGTCGGGAGCAGCATGATATTCAGATGAGTGAAAACCATATCATCTTCAGAATTATGCATGGCATATCAGAAAAACAACCCATGGATCTGCCTAAAACTCAGTAGATATTCAATATGCACTTCGTTAAAGACATCTCATGCCATAGGGCATATTTTGTATTGTATCTCCAACCCTACTCTCTTACATACGATTTTATTTACCTCATTAGTGAGTTTTTTTTCATGCATTTATATTTTATGTCATTATGTTTCATTGTTAGAATAGGTTTTCTATTCCAGTAAATGATCTATATATTCGATGATGTATACATGATGATTTTGATTTTGAAAGGATATCTACCTCATGTTTCTTTGTTTTCTTGGATCCAGGATTATGGATTCTCACATTCCTTTAATGAAGCAATGTGTCCCCAAATAGATTCAGATGTTGACCACACTTTGTCAATAGTCCAAGAAGTAGAATACAAAGTAGTGAACAATTTTTTTTCGAAAATCAAAGTCATCATTCAAAATTAATATTGTCATT
Organism: Pinus taeda; assembly: GCA_000404065.3. Taxonomy (NCBI): domain Eukaryota; kingdom Viridiplantae; phylum Streptophyta; class Pinopsida; order Pinales; family Pinaceae; genus Pinus; species Pinus taeda. Next base: position 227,750 of record APFE031162461.1, on the reverse strand, counting down.
ATAAACCCAAATTTTGAAAAAAATATTGTAAATTATTCTAGTATGACTATGAAGCCACGTAACAATACCTAGGTAAGCATATGATTTGTGTCAAAGGATTTCATCCTACAGAGTTTTTAACCTTGAGAATTTTGTGTGTGTAAACACGCATAATTGGTAGATTTTTTCTCCTCGATATATCCCAAAGCTAGGGTGGAATTCATTGACAACGTCTTTGGTGAGTCCTAGTGTTTATCGAGTCCATGTATTTTTCATACTAGATCATATTGTGTCACGGAATTAGGTAGTGCCTTGAGGGTCTATGTCTAAATGTGTATTTTCCCTTCTAAGAGTTGAATTAATTTGCAATATCTTGATGTAAAAATATTTTAGCGCATGCTTATTCATTGTTAGACAACATGGCTAAAGTATTTGAGAGTGGAAAAAATAATTAATCCCCTCTAGTCATTTAGTTAAATTTTCTAGCAAAAATAAAAAGAAAATAACTAGCCAGAAAATTAATTAATTTTGAGTCAAAAAAATAATTTGAGAGATTAAATTCTCTCCAAGTGGAAAATAATCTAAAATTTGTGGGTCAAAAAAGAATTAAATTTTGGAGGTCCTTTACCAAGGGAAAAATAGATTTTTAAGAAAATTTGACCCCTTGGATCTTGGTGGTTAATTCAAAGTTAATTTTTTGAGGATATTATTCCAAAATATTTTTTTTGAATTAATAAAAAATGAGTTTTAAGGGAAATCCGAATTTTTCCTCAAAAATAAAAATAAAAAATCAATGATGGAAATCAAGTTATTTTCAAAGGAAGATCAACACATGAGAATATCTTGACGATGATCAAGCCAACTAGTCATCATTTCCACTTGGAGGGGTTTTCTTCTCTCATTTTCTATATAAGGAAGCTACAAACCTTTTTATCTTTGGATGATGTCATATATAACGCATGCATTGAGCCTTGCTCTGTTGGAATTGTATTTCTCATAATAGAAAGACTTTGGGGTTTCAATTCATGTTGTTCTTCTATATGTAGATCTATGGTATGTTTCAGTAATTTTTCATGCTCTATATTATATGCGCTTAATAAATTGTTATTTTGTTTGCTGCAAGATGGAACATCTATTGGTACGGGTATCTTGCTTGGGTGTTGGGTTTAGATCTATACACATAAATCTAGATCTATCATGATCTGACAATTCATCTTTTAATTTTGAATAGAGATCTACAGATATGCTAGCCCTTGGTCTCCAAGTTCACATACTGTCAAGAAGAATCAACCGTGTTTAGATTATGAGCTTTCATTTTGCAAGATACTTTGCAGGAGGGTTTGGGCCGATATTCATTTACATACATCATTTATTTTAAAATCTCTTAAAAATATAATCTCTCTCTTGTGCTATAACGAAATTTACATGTTATTAAGAGCTATTTTACTTTTGTAAATAGTGTAAATATTTGTAAGTTATTTCTACACTAACCCTTGTATTTGAATTCTAACCCATTTTTAAATTTTGTATAGCATTTGGGCTTTTGGGGTTTTGAATTTGAAATTTTTGTATATATATTACGTATTCGGGCTCTCTATTTTTTCATTTTGTAGGTGAATGGTCTAGCTCTTAAATATAGGAAGGTTGATATAGGCCCTTGAGGGTAAGATCCAACATCTCCAAGCCCCAACTACTCAACGCTCAACTAGCGAAGAAGGTCGTAGCCCTTGGAGGGGGAATTCATCATTTCGTGGGTAGTTGCAAACCCTAGGGGAGCTCTCTTCCCTAGTTGTAGGCTCTAAGAGCCTCTTCTCCCCAAGCAACATCCCTTTGGGGCTTTGCCGCAGGCCTTAGGGCCTTTTCCCATCAAGTCGCAGCTCTAATTGGGCTTGCAGCAAGCGTTAGAAGCCTCTTCCCTCCTTGTCGCAACCTCTAGGAGGCTTGCTTTAGGCAGCAACAGACGTAGAAGGGCTTGTAGCCCTAGGTCAAGCCCGTTTAGGGCCTTTTCTCCCCAATCATAGACCTATTTAGCCTCTTTGCCCTAGACCATAGGCCCTTGGCCTTTTTTCCCTACGTCGTAGGTTTATGAGGGCCTCCCATCCCTAGTGTTGAGTCTCTTTGGTCTATTTTCTAGGTTTGCTATTTTATTTTTACCCTAACATTGTTTTTTTCACGCTTGGGTAGGTTCGTTTTGTGCTAATAGTTGTGGTTGCAAGTCAGCTGAAGGGTTTGGCAAGGGTTTGAAGTGAGGTACATATCATTTTTTCCATTGATCAATATTTGTTTGAGCTAACTCTTTGTTTTGAGGGTTGATCTACTCATTTGAAGAGTTTCATATCACATAGGACATCAACTAGTCATCAAGTAAGGCCATAAGGCCTAAGGGTTTACTCTTTAACCGGGTTTCTTCCTCACTATTTCTTGAATCAGATCTGATGTATGTTGTTGACAGTGCCATAATTTCTGAAGTAACACTCTAAACATCCCTAATAACACATTCATATAAGCTCATAGTTATTGCACAACAATCTCAAAGTGATAGGTTGATTTTTGTGCTTTGCTTTTCTAACTCTCTTATGATTTTGGGAAATCTGATATAAGTGTTTCATATCTAATGTAGGCTCATCTAATATATACTTGTTGCAGCAGTAAGAAAGCATTTTAAGAAGGCTAAACAATCATAAGGAATCATCTCTTGATCTTAAGAACACCATTACTATCATTGTTGAGCATTGTTTCACAATTTGAGACTTATTTAATAGCTGAACTAGATTTGATCTGGTCTTGTGCATTTTTGTGAGTCTAACGTTGTCACCTAATCATTGGATAAGTGAAGAATTAATGGCATAAGTTTCACAGTAAGGATTTCCAGGTTTCTTCATTAAGATTTCCAAAGGGTCCTCATAATTATTCTTGTCACTGGTAAATTGAAAAGGTTGTGAATGCTCTAAGGATATCTTCTTTTTATCTTGCACCTCTTGCATCTCTTTCCCATAGTGTCCTCTCGCTGCGGTCCTGCATGGCATAATTTCCCCTTTGGCAAATCTCATAATTTGTGCTCCTAACATAAGCAACAAGCAAGTTGTGTTCTCTAATTAACTTTCACAAAGATTGATAAGATTCTAAGAGGTAAAGTTAATTGGCTACTTTAGTTTTCATGAGCATCTTTTGTGATTGATAAGATAGACACCTTTGATGATTTGCTCTTTCTCTCTTTGTATTCATGCTCTAACCAATTCGCAAGTAATATTAATCTCTAAGGAGAAAATATTTTGGTATCATTGTGTCTAATTGTTAAAGAAATATAATAATGTTGTTTCTCCTTATGGTTGTCATTTAAAGATCATTAGAATCACTTTATACATCTTTTGAGCATTCCTCATTATTTCACTTGGTTTCTAATTTACACATTGAATTGGTGCTTCTTGCTAAGTCATTGAATAAATCTTGTGATTGGATAATCGATTGGAAGTTTCTTGTCTCATTGGTTCTGGATAAATTGGTTTTGAAGCACTTTAATTGACAACTCAAGTGGTTCATGTTGAAATGTGTAACTAGGTTCGGTCTTAATAATGTCTATTGTAATCATGATTTTATGTATTTGATAAAAAGAGAGAAGAAATTTATTATTATTCATGCATGGGTTTCATGCTCAAGGTAAATTTATTTGTAGGTCAAGCACCCTCTGGGAATCTTGTATTATGTTAAAAAAAAAAATAAATAAATAAATAAATAAATAAATTTGAGTCATAAAAGACCCTCCAAGGCATTTTCAACGAGCTGCAACAAGTTGGCCTACATGAAAGATCACATCAACCTCATGGAGGCAATTCATACACCTGGAAAGCCTATATTAAAAGGGGCATTCGAGCTCATTTGGAGCACACACCTAGAACATATGAAGAAGCAAGAAAAAGAGTTTGATCTTAGAAAGGAAGAAGTCCTAAGGCAAGTGAAGTTCAAGAAGGAAGCTAGAGTCTAAGTTTTTGGGACTTTCTCTCTCTTAAGTGCAACGAAACTCTGAAGCTGCTAGGAAAGAGTTACTGGGAATTTATTGGAGGGATAACTTCCTAGAAAGTTGTTGGAAGTCGAAGTTACTAGAGACTTGTTGGAGGACAAAGTTGATGGAAATTTGTTGGAATTCGAAGTTTCTAGAAGGTTGTTTGGGTTCGAAGTTGCAAGGGTTGAAATTGTTGGAAAATTTGTTGGGGTTGAAGTTGTTGTTGGTGTTAGAAAATCAAAAAGGCAGAGAGATTTTCTTATACTTGATAATTACTTGTGATGTTCTTGATTTCTTATTAGGTTTCTTTATATCTTCTTTCTTTTAGTTCATCAAGCAATTACCAAAGCAATAGCACATAAATCAACGGACACCAGATATAGGTTCACAGTCAAGGGAAAACCCCTCTCTAAGGGAGAACCCAGTCAGTAATTCTTCCTTCAATAGTTTTCTTGAGATATTCCAAGACTCTAAACCTTGACACAAACTTTCCTCCACACCAATTCAACCTTCTTCTTCTTTTGCAAATGATCCTACTTGACCTAGCAGCAGTAGCAGCACTTTCTTCGACCCAGCAACTTCAACCTTGCTTTAGAGACTTTGATATTCACTGAAAGACTTCGATCTTTACTTAGAAACTTCGATCTTGGCCCAATACAACTTCTAGAGATAGCAGCACCTAGCAACAGCAACTTCGACCTATACTTTGATCTGGCAGCAGCAACATGTAGTAACTAGCTATGACATCAACAAGATAACTTCGATCTTCCAAACTAGGGTACATGAGAGAGAGAGATAGATGCACCAAAACTTCGATTTTCCTCCCTTCCTTCTTCCAGACCAAACTCGCACTCCTTTTGCCTTCTTTCCTCCACTTCACACTTTTTCCTAGCTTCAAGAGATATCAAACTTGCTTGAGATGATTGTCCTTCAAATGGAATTTGAATTGCTTTGGTAATTGTACATTACATGATGACTCAAATGCATTAATGAAGATCAAACCAAGTTACATTTTCCAACACTCCCTCCTAACTAGGGAGATATTAATCATAAATAAGTACAAGGAAGGTTTGAACTATATGAACCATGAAGAATTTTAGGCATTACAATACCATGGAATAGATTCCTACCAAGGGAATCTATCCATTGGTCTCTCAACAATTTAGGCACTGCAATGCCATGGACTAGATTCCTAACTAGGGAAATCTATCCAAGTGGGACTAAGATGGACTCAAGTTTTCAGCCTCTCTAGGTACCATCAGGCTTACTTACTAACCATCAACACAGGGATCCAAGTGTGTATCCAAGGTCAGAGCTCTATTACCAACACCACCCTCCCAACTTTGGGACCTAGACATCAACACAAAGTGTCGGCCAAATGTCCTCCCAGGCAATGCTTCACTCACAAAGCCTCAACACTCCTTGATCCAGTAGATCAAGGACAACAAATCTCTCCCAATCAGACTAATTGGTAACCAACATGCTATCAAAACCTTTGAGATATTTACCTATACAAACAAAACCCCAATCAATAATATACTCTCAAATAATCATAAATAAACACAAACCTTAGGGGTTTTTCTCGGTGTTTCTTCTCAACACGATAGGCCTATCAACCGAATCTTTGATGGCAGATACTTTTCTTTTCAAATAGAAAAATATCCTTCAAACGTCATTCTCCAATCAAAACTATGCTCTCCATCTCAACCAGAGAAATTTTCTCTATCTAGGCTCCCTCTAAAACTCGGGGGGATCTCTTCTATCTGGGCTCCCTCCTAACCTAGGAAAATTTGTTTCTTCTTCTCGACATTGAAGAATCTTTCGAAAGATTTTCTCTATCCAGGCTCCCTATTAAACTTAGGGATATCTCTTCTATCTGGGATCCCTCTTAACCTAGGGAAATATGTTTCTTCTTTTTGACATTGAAGAATCTTTCATGGCTTCCATCCATCTCATTAGAGTTATCATTACCATTCACATCAACTTTTCTTTCGATCATCTTCACCATCTTGAAGATTATGTACCTACAAAACTTAGATATTAAGTACAACCAAAATTATAGAATCATGAAGTTATTCATATCAAAATCACGAAAGCATTTCAACTTTATATATTATATACCCAAACAAGAGAGACATACTTTTCAACAATTTTCTAGGGACTTTGTCATAAACCCTAGACTATTTCATCAAGGCTTATATAACAACTTTCATTACATCTAGGTTTCAAAGTTTCTACCAATGGTATGACATATCCTACTACAACATATAGCAAACCCTAGAAATAATTCAAACAAAAATAGATCTTCGGGGTATCTAATAATTTTTAGAATTCATATGTTAGACTTCTCACTAGGATTTCATGTAAACCCTCGATTTCATACATGATCTCTAACAATCAAAACCATCACAACTTAACAACATGAATAGTTAGATATAATTTTTGGGATTCAACTGCATTAAGTAAGTCATGAATAGTGTTTACTAGGGCTTGATGTATGCCCTAGATTTCACACTTACACAATCTCAACAAAGACTATATAAATTCATCAATTCCAGATTGTCATATCACCATACTAGAGAATTTTAACTACTACTAGGATTTAGCTGCAAAACCCTACATTTACCAAGCATCATCCTAGAACATTAAATTCATCGATTCCAGATTGTCATATCACCATACTAGAGAATTTTAACTACTACTAGGGTTTAGATACAAAACCCTAGATTTACCAAGCATCATCCTAGAACATTAAACTTTGACTAGGGCTTGTTTCCAAACCCTAGGACTCATGATTATTAACACTTAGGTCAACACATATATCTAGGAATTCATCAGCATATCATAAGCACAACATATGTCAGGCAGCGTATTAGACATATACCAAACTAGACCAAGCTAGGGTTTCAACCACATGCACACATATATAAACCTAGGGCTTCATTCTTAGGATATTATATTGCATATCAAAGGTTTTGCTTATAGGGCCATCCAAACCCTAAAGATCTAGGGATTCATAGCAAATAAAACCCTACTATACAAAATCTTCAAAGGTTCAGGATTTCAGACACCACCATTTCAACCATAACAAGTTAGGGTTTTCATGATCATACTAAAACCCCAAACATGACACCATCAACAAAAACTTCAAATAGTATTTCTCAGTAACCCTAAGTAGTTTTAGGGTTTCATACATTAACATTAGCATACCCTTAGGTTAGGGTTTTTCCAGAGAACATGTCTAGGGTTCTATAAAATCAATTAAGAATATGAGGAGGGTAGATTTATCAAGTGATGAATCACCCAAAACAAGAATCATTATGATTCAATGAAGCTAGACATAACAATGTCAGTAATAGATTAAATGAACAAATATTTATTATGAAGAAATTAATGTTTTGTAGTTTAAGACATATTTGTGTTCCTTGACAAACCTTGTCATGGGAGGTCCTTTTCCATACTCCTTGAGGATATAGCAGATGTTGTCCTAATCAAGACAATAGAGGGAGAACGGTGATTAGTATTTAATATAATCAAAACTTAAGTAAGTACATGAAACCATAAATTGAAAGGAAATGAGATACTTATCTTTGGGAGATGTTGGGGGCTCCCTCGAAAGCTTGAGGGATACCTATAAACTTATAAAAAACAAAAACAAAAAATTGTATTTTCCAAAAAACATGTTAAAACCTATAAATTCTAAAAATCAAAAATACAAAATAGAATATCTAAGACTAGAAGTCATGGACTTAGTAGTGTAAGTCCCTTATATCAGATTCTTCGTGTTTGGCTTTCTTTAGGTCTTCTTCTTCAGCAATATTGGTTTGATCTCTTCCTCTCTTCTTGTTTCTTGGATTGTCAGGACAGTCACTCCTATAATGAACCTTCTTATGACATTGATAGCATTCTACTTTGGACATGTCAACCTTCCTCTTCGATCCTTTCGATTTCTTGAAGTTTCCTCTATGTTGAGCAGTATAGGCATTTGACACTCCTTCAGGATTGACAACTAATGAGATCCTTAATTCTTCTTGACTGCAAGTGGTCCATATTTTTTCAAAAGTGGGAGCTTCCTTCCAACTGTTTAGTCCTGCAGCAAATGCTCCCCAAGTAGGTGGAAATCCTAATATAGCAGTTATCACAAGTTCTTTATCTGGAACAATTTCATCAATGGCCAAAATATCGTCTTTGATTCTTGCTATCTTCAAAAAAACAAGGCCATTGTGTCTTATTTAGTCATCTTTGTGGTCCTTAGTTCATTCTTCAGGCTTGCTACTTGACCAATAAGAGGCCATTGTGTCTTCTTTAGTCATCTTTGTGGTCGTTAGTTCATTCTTCAGGCTTGCTACTTGACCAATGTTCTTAATAGTGAATAACTTTGACAAAGCCTCGTACATTTCTTGAGCATGGTTAATGTTGGTTATGAATAGGACAAGGTTTTCCTTTATTCCTTCTAACATTAGGTTCATGGCCACTAATTCCAAATCTTTGAATTTCAATTTATCAGCATCACCGGAGTCTTCTGTAGGCTTCTTTACTTTTCCTTTTACCAAGTCTAGTACCTTGTTCTTTTCAAGGATGAGGTCAATCATTTTCCTTCAAGACCTGTAGTTAGAGACTCCTTCAAGTTTGTTCTCTCCCTTGACTGTGTTAGACATCTTCCTTGAATATAGTAGACTTCTTCCCTGAAACAATCTTTTTGAATGATTCCTTGATCAAGTACTTGAGACTGCTGAGGTCAATCATTTTCCTTCAAGACCTGTAGTTAGAGACTCCTTCAAGTTTGTTCTCTCCCTTGATTGTGTTAGACATCTTCCTTGAATATAGTAGACTTCTTCCCTGAAATAATCTTTTTGAATGATTCCTTGATCAAGTACTTGAGACTGCCTTTTGCTTCTTTATTCACCAAAGCTCTGAAACCATGTTAGAAAATCAGAAAGGTAGAAACATTTTCTTATACTTGATAATTACTTGTGATGTTATTGATTTCTTATTAGGTTTATTTATATCTTCTTTCTTTTAGTTTATCAAGCAATTACACACATAAATCAATGGACACCAGATATAGGCCCACAGCGAGGGCAAAACCCCTCTCTAGGGGAAAACCCAGTCAGTGATTATTCCTTCAATAGTTTTCCTGAGATATTCCAAAACTCTAGACCTTGACATAAACTTTCCTCCACACCAAGTCATCCTTCTTCTTCTTTTGCAAATGATCCTACTTGACCTAGCAACAACAACAGCAGTAGCAGCACTTTCTTCATCCCAGCAACTTCGACCTTGCTTTAGAGACTTCGATCATCATTGAAAGACTTCGTCTTTACTTAGAAATGTAGATCTTGGCCCAATACAAATTCTAGAGGTAGCAACACCTAGAAGCAACGACTTCGGCCTATACTTTGATCTAGAAGCAGCAACATGCAGTAACTAGCTACGACATCAACAAGAGTACTTCGATCTTCCAAACCAGGGCACGAGAGAGAAAGATAGATGCACCAAAACTTCGATTTTCCTTCCTTCCTTCTTCTAGACCAAACTTGCACTCCTTTTGCATTCCTTCTTCCACTTCACACTTTTTCCCAGCTTCAAGAGATATCAAACTTGTTTGAGATGATTGTCCTTCAAATGGAATTTGAATTGCTTCATTTATAGTCCTTAGGTGAGGCCGAATAGCCTTCTTTGAGGCTGACTTGATCATCTTAAGGCCAACTTGGTGTCGAGGTAACATAATTCATATTTGACTCAATACTTAACATTTTTACATGATTCAAAAGCCCAAGAAGGGTCTCTTTAAAAGTACAATGACTCTATTGACTCAGAATAAATCCTAGAATTCCTCAATGGGGACTTTGACCTAAAAGATGATGACCCATGCATGAAACCCATGCTTTAATAAGTTATAATAAGAATAATAATAATAAATATTTTCTTTAATCTTTTGATAAGTACATTACATGATGACTCAAATACATTAATGAAGACTGAACCTAGTTACATTTTCTAAGAGTTGGAAGGTCAAAGTTTGTTGTTGTAAGTTTTTCAAGGAAATTTCATCAAGAAGGGTATTTGTCAAGGGTCTTCGGTCTTGGAATTTATCATTTGAATATTCTATAAGAAGAGAAGAATTCTTGTGGGTTTTCCTCTCAAGAGGATAGGTTTTGGCCCTGGATAGCAGCATACATTTTGTGTCCTCTTGCCTCTTTGATCTTCATTGTTTGGTAGTTGTTTGATGATAGAAAAAAAAAAAATCAAGTCAAAGAAGAACTTAATAACAAGTACTTGAAGTTAAGTTAAAATAACATCACAAGCAGATATCAAAGTAAGAGAAATCATCTAATTAAGTTTCCCCTAGATTTCTCAACATGGTATCAGAACTAAAGTGACAAGTCAAGAAGAGGAAGCATTGAAGATCACATCATTGAAGAAACATACATAAGGGTCGAGCACAAGGAAACCATTAAGGAGGAACAAGAAGCGTCAAGGAGGAGTACTCATCTCAAGAATCACATCATCACAAGAAGAAGAAGACCTCAAGGACCCCACCTCCACTCAAAGAAAGAAGGACTACACATTTGAAGCATCTTGAAGTCTCCATATTCTACATTTCTACATCCAAAGAAAGTAAGAAGAAGCGTTGTCATCATCATCAAAGAAATCAAGGTGATCTCCATCTCTTTGAAGAAAGGATCACATCTCAAGCATATCATCTAGAAAAGGAGTATTGTCATCTTTGAAGACATCATCAACGAAGAAATCATGTTCAAGAAGGCATCTTCAATTGTCATCATCATCAAGAACACATCAAGTTGAAGATATCACGATCTAAGAGAATCTTCACCTGACAAGAAAGTATCTTTATAGTTATCTCTGAATCTACTATCAAAATGACTTCATTCTGCAAGGAAAGCAATAAAATGGTTGGGTCATCAAAATTTCTTGCAAGGAAAAAGAGGATAGATTTGATCCTCATAGAGAATGAAGTTATTGAATATGTTAAGGGTTCAATCTCCAAACCATTTCAAGAGAAATCTCAAGCACTATCAAAAGTATATGAAAGGGGAGATAAGCGCTCAAAGAATCCTCATTGAATCAATTGAAGATTCCCTCATCCCTTATGTAGCAAAGTTGGAAAAATCAAAAGATACCTATGAAAAAATTGTAGCATTTTCTTTTGTAAGCACTGTAGGAGAATTTATATCATTGAGAACCAAATTATACAAAATGAAGGTATCTAAGGAAGAAGGGATAGCCTCATACCTTATGAGGGTGTCACAAATAAGATATCAACTTCAAGAATTAGGAGAAATAATGTCTAATAAAGAAATGACCACAATTGTGCTCAATACACTCCCTGATGAATGGGGCAACTTTGTATCAAGTATCTAAGGAAAGAAGGAAGCCACTCCATTCAGTGAACTTCGGTCATTATGTAAGATTGAAGAAACTAGGTTGAAGGTAGAGTGATGTTGGATCAAATTAACAAGTTCAAGCATATGCTACCATGGCCAAGAGAAAGGGAAAGTTTGATCCTCGGACAAAGAAGATCGCTATGTCAAAAATACAATGCTATGAGTGTAATGAATATGGGCACTTTAAAAGGAATTGTCCCAAACTTGAGAAGGGCAACAAGAAGAGAAAGGAAAGAAATGAATCCCATATTACAGAAGAAGTGGAAGAATCATAAAATAACAAATCAAAGGAAGAGGAAGTGAAATATCTCTACTATGATTGAGATAATCTCCTTCACTTAGTTCTTTTTAGTTATATAAAGCATCACAAGTATGATAGGATGCATTATAGTAAGATAGAGATGAAATCATCATAGAAGCATGGGAGGATAGTTGAAGTAGAAAGTTTACATGGTTGTAGCAGTCATCCTGATAGAAAGGAAGTAGCTCATGGCATCTCCATTGGAAGCATATAAGGACAATTGAAGTAGAAATATATATGGTTGGAGGAAATTCATATAGCAAGATAGAAGATAAATAAATCATCATACATCATCATCATTAGGAAGGAGCATTTGCAGGATAAGGATCATGAAAATCCTCCATTGGAATCTTCATTAAGAAGGTTCACTTATGCTTAGAAGAAGCAAGTGTCTCGCAGATGGTCTACATTCCACCTTGTGTGGGATCCATAGTTAGAAGTATGATGGTATGATGACAAAGATGTGCAACATGACAAGTTGGTTGAAGTACTTTCATCTTCAAGCAAGTTAAGAAAGTTGCTAGAAGGAATTCTAGATGACCAAAAGAAGGAAAAAATATGCATATATTTAATAGATAAAGTCATGTCATGATATAGTTGTTGATAGCATGGTTGAATTTTCTATCTCATGAGCATGAATGAAGAAGAAGAATCTCTTCCATTAGAATGATGCATGAAGGCATGTATACAATGCGCCTTTAACTCTTCTACATATTGATAAGATTAAATCAACATAACATGACCCCGTATGGAAGATGAGGTGGTTGAAAAGTATGGTTCCTATAATGAAGGAAATATGTATAGAAGCCACTGGGGAAGCAATATGTGAAGAAAGGAAGAAGAAGGTATGAAGACCCTGATATGTATGCTGCAAAAGAAGAATCTTGGTTATAAATGTCTTGGAGATGGATTCATACATGTGCAGGGTGTTGATGTTGCGAGAATTTGATGTCATGATGAAAGACCATCAGAAAACAGTAACTTTGATTTGATGTTCATTTTGATGTTTGAAAACATCTAGTTGGGTTAATACAGGCCTACCGAAAGAGGGTTGTAGACGTCACCTACAACTAATACTCTTGAGTTTGGATGGAAGATCCTAAAAGAAACATGACTTAAAATAGGTAGTTGTATGAAGGAAAGCCAGATGTGGACTAGAAGATTAATTTCTGGTGAATAAAAAGGATGACATGACTATTGGTTCAATCCTATGGTTCATTGAAGGGAAGTGATGGAGAAAGATGGTCAATGCCCTACGAACAATTATGATGAAGTTGAATTTCATGACATCGAAAGAGGAGTCATACAAGCAGCTGATAGTACCATGGTCTCCACCAAATAACAGATGGTTGTTATCAAATCCCTTGTTAAGAGGTAGGATGGGCAAGTCCTTTGTTAAGAGGGAGCTTGGGTATATTCCTTTTATAGGAATGTTAACATCCTCCCTAGTTGAGAGGGAGAGATAGACACGTCATTCTTGTCTTCATGTTATGAAGAAAGAATCGAGAATTGGGTAAGCATCTGAGATTGATTCTGATCCTCTTTGAGGATGTGGTAGGGCATCCAATAGGCAAGAGTAGTCGAAGAGGAAATTCCTTGTGGATGTGTTATTCCAAGACAGGAATGGTCCTAAAAGGAAATACCTTGTGAACATCTAGATGGAGTCTGTGCCTTGAGAGACAATGATGAAGGTGTCTATGAATCATTGGTCTCACCAACATTGTGCTATGATCTTGTGGAGAGATAGAGTTGTTAATCAAAGCCTTGCAATGTGACAATGTTGGTTGATATGTTTGAGATACATTGATATAAGTTTATATGATAGCTTATGAGATGGCTTACCAATCTGACTCTTCTTATGAGAATTCTTCAGTTTGATAATGTCCAAGTACCATGTATGGATTATGAATACCTCCCTAGTTAAGAGGGAGTGATGAAATGTGTAACTAGGTTCAGTCTTCATAATGTCTATTGTAATCATGATTTAATGTATTTGATAAATAAAAGAAAAAGAAATTTATTATTCTTCATGCATGGGTTTCATGCTCAAGGTCAATTTATTTGTAGGTCAAGTACCCATTGAGTGCTTCTGTGAAAATTTCAAAAACAAGTATCCTATTGCAACAAATGGAAATTATTATTCTAATTGTTAATTTTATTAACAATTTATTTGATGTTTGCTACAGAAAATACTGAATAAAATCACACTGCAACCTACACAAATAAAATTGCGAAAGAATAAATGTTGGAAGAAATGTTAGCACACACACATAAAAATAACATAATTATTTTTGGACAAAAATCCCCCAAAAACCCAACTTGGGAAAATCAGTGCAGCAGCTGAGGGTTTTTATTATTAAGCAACAGTGAAATAATCAGAGTACAATCTGGATGTTGAATCCTGGCAATCCTGCAGAGAAAACACTGGAAAAAACCTAGTGAGGAAATTTCTTCACCCCACAAGAAAATCTGGGCTCTGACTGCAGCTCCAAGTGAGTCATCCAAACTACCTTTGTGCTGGCTCTGCAACACCCTAGCATAGTCCCTTTTGTGCTCAATCTGGATCAACCTCTCCTCAAGTCATCTAGTCTGTTGTTGTCTGGGAAATTGTCTCTCCTTACCTCTAGAACCTCTGTCCAGCTTTTGGCACCGAAACTCGTCTTTCCCCAGCATAATCGAATCTGCCTCTAGAGACTGTTGTGTTGCCCCAGCGTCAGCCTCTCTGTGGCTCTTCTACCTCTATGCAAATGCCCTCACCAAATCTGGAAATATTCCTTCGAATTCATTGTATCTACCCCTCTCACACTGCTTAGACCATCTCAACATAAAGTCGATAATATCCTCTTTACTTCTGCTCAGTTGTTTCTATGTTATTCGCACTCCCTTGTAGAGTGAGAATATTTTCTCACAACGACTATTAATCTGCAAGGAAAAATAGAACTTCTTGAGACTAGAAGTTCCCTGAGGAAAATTTTCCCTCGTGTGTGATCTTCTTCCTTCCAACCAACGTTGGCTTTTCTTTAGCTTACTGCTACAAAACTTTTGTGTCCAGTTGGATATCTGCTCAATGAAACAATCTGAGTTGCTCCCTCTGCCTCTGGAATCACTCGTTCTGGAAAGATTGAATTTTTTGCCCCTCACTTAGAAAAATTGAACCTCCACAAGTAATTCAGCCTCCTGGCAAAACGACTGCGCTAGCCTTGGGAATTCGGCCTACTGCCCACAATGAGCAATGAAATTCCTTCTCTCTTCATCTCTAAGCTCTCTGGCTCATCATCTGCACTCTGATACCATGTGAAAATTCCACAAACAAGAATCTTATTGCGGCAATTGGAAATTATTCTCCTAATTGCTGATTTTATTTAAAATTTATTTGTTGTTTACTATAGAAAACATTGAATAAATCACACTGTAACCTACAAAAATAAAATTGAGGAAGAATAAACGCTAGAATAAATGCTAGCACACACACATAAAAATAGCACAATTATTTTTGGACAAAAGTCCTTGAAATAACCCAACTTAGGAAAACCAGTGCAGCAGCTGAGGCTTTTTATTATTAAGCAACAATGAAATAATCTGAGTACAATATGGATGTCGAACACTAGAAATCTTGCGGAGAAAATACTGGCAAAAATCTAGTGAGGAAATTTCCTCACCCAATAGGGAAATTCAGCCTCTGATTGCAACTCCAAGTGAGTCATCCAAACTAACTTTGCGCTAGCTTTGCGTCACCCTAGCACGGTCCCTTTTGCGCTGAATCTAGATTAGTGTCTCCTCAAGCCATCTAGTATGTTGTTGTCTAGGAAAATGTCTCTCCTGGCCTCTGGAACCTTTGTCCAACATTTGGCACTGAAACTCGTCTTTCCCCAGCATAATCGAATCTGCCTTTAGAGACTATTGTGTTGCCCCATCATCAACCTCTCTATGGCTCTTTTGCCTCTCTCCAAATGCACTCACCGGATCTGGAAATCTTCCTCCAGCTTCACCGTCGATGCCCCTCTCTCAATGCTTCGATCTCTAGCTCTCTCTCCAGAAAACACACTGTTGCTACTCTGAAAATCGATCTGCTCATGAAATCGAACCTCTCAAGTGTGTGTCTCCATCACCACATCGATCTTCTTTTATAATCCTCTATTGGAACACCAATGGCTAAGATTAAAACTTAATCAATGGCTAAGATCATCTTTCGATCGATCCATGTGAGTTTCTAGATGGTTCTCGCCTTGACTTAGTTAATATTGATTAATT
Organism: Pinus taeda; assembly: GCA_000404065.3. Lineage (NCBI taxonomy): Eukaryota > Viridiplantae > Streptophyta > Pinopsida > Pinales > Pinaceae > Pinus > Pinus taeda. Next base: position 211,810 of record APFE031162461.1, on the reverse strand, counting down.
AACCATATTCCCTAAGTTTTAGACTTAGGAAATATTTAAAAATTGGTTAATAATCTAATTAAGTCATTTCTAGGCGGAATTTCCATAAATGATTTCTGGGTTTTGGAGATCTCATGTATTCTAGCACCTCCACAAAATTTCAAGGCTATAACACATCTAATGCTACAAAAACTAATAGCTTCTAGGTTTGTCAAAGAAATATGAAGTCAAAAGAGGCATTGTCATACATGTAAGACCCTTTTGGGCATCTTGTATTATGTACCATTGATTTTAGTCATAGAAGACCCTCCAAGACCTTGTCAACGAGCTGCAACAAGTCGGCTTACATGAAAGATCAAGTCGGCCTTATGGAGGCAATTTGTACCCCTAGAAAGCCTATATATAAGAGGCATTCGACCTCATTTGGAGCACATATGAAGAAGCAAGAAAAAGAGTTTGATCTTAAAAAGGAAGAAATCCTAAGGAAAGCGAAGTTCAAGAAGAAAGCTAGAGTCGAATTTTTTGGGTCTCTCTCTCTCTCTCTCTCTTAAGTGCAACGAAAAACTGAAGCTATTAGGTAAGAGTTACTACAACGTTGTTGGAGGATGAAGTTGTTGGAAGTCAAAGTTACTGGAAAGTTGTTCGGGTTCAAAGTAGCTGGAAAATTTGTTCGGGTTAAGGTTGCTGGAAAAGTTGTTGGGGTTGAAGTTGTTGTTGGAAGGTCAAAGTTTGTTGTTGTAAGTTGTGTAAGGAAGGCTCATCAAGAAGCAAGGTTGACTTGGTCTTGGAGGGGTCTTTGCCAAGCCTCTGAGGTGTTGGAATTCATCATTTGAAGATTCTATAAGAAAAGAAGAATTCTTGTCGGTTTTCCTCTCAAGAGGAAAGGTTTTGGCCCTGGCTAGCAACCTACATGTTATGTCCTCTTGTCTCTTTGACCTTCATTCTTTGGTAGTTGTTTGATGACAGAAAACTCAATAATAATCAAGTGAAAGAAGAATTTAATAACAAGCACCTCAAGTTAAGTTAAAAGAACATCACAAGAAGTTATCAAAGTAAGAGAAATCATCTAATTAAATTGCCCCTAGATTTCTCAACAGTTCATTGGAACTTTTACTTTAGTGAGATTTGCTCTTGTAATTTCACCCTAGGTATTTCATTCATGCTCGTGTTTAACATTATAAGCATCAAATCTTACGTAATTTAATTTGAAGTACTCAAGGGTCGCTTAATAATCTCACTTAAAGCTATCACTCGTATCTTGCATATCATTCTAGGGTTAAGTGTGCATCAATAAATTCACCTCCAAGCATAAGCTTGGTTGAAAGAAGATAGGACCACCTTTCACACCCAACTTGTGAAGTTTAGACCTTCACTTGTGGTTAACACGGTGACCTTGCATCCGTCAAGGCCACGATCCCCGCAACACTAGAGGCACTCGAGTGGTTAGAACTTCCGGGTAGGTATCGTTAATAATGCCATAGCCTTCTTCCCCTAGGTTTCTCTCCACAACCTACATTTGAGACTAAATTCAAAATAGTTGAGAGAAATGATTCACTTAAAATAGGTATTTAACCTAAAATTAACCAAGAGCTTGCATCTCACTTAGTTTTAGGTGTTGCATTTGATATAGGATAGTTTCTCATCCTAGCAGTGATTTTTCATCTGATCACTTGGTATCTTAATTCATACTGTGCAAGAAATTTGACTCCTAAGACACTAGTCTCATACTTGAGAAATTATTAAATCTAATCAAGTTGTGCTAAACACTCTTAACTTGTTAGTTATCCCTAACCAAGCTTCTAGGTCATTCAGTTGTGTCTCCCAAAACTCATAATTTCATCCATAGGAGCTCCACACCTTAGCATGTTATAGGGAGATAGCTTAAACGGAGAGGGTCGAGATAGGAGTGACATCCCCTACCCTAAGCGTTGTCACATTCTAGTGTACAATTTGAGCGACAATAGACTTCATGATCCATTTTTATGGTTATCTAGGTTAAGCATGTTCTTCATGCTTCTAGGGTTTGTCATGTCAAACGAATATCTTTCTTGAGTCAAGAGAGTCCTTGTCAATTGTATAAGACCCTTTTGGGCAAGTTGTAACATGTAAAAGATATTGATTTTGAGTCTAGAAAGTTCTACAAGCCTCCTAGCACAAGTTGGCCGTAGCAGTGACAAGTAGGCCTAAAGAAGGGTATTTGAACCCCTCATATGTGTATAAATAGAAGCAACATCGACCTCATGTAGCACCAATTCGATCATCTCAAGCAAGAAATTCGATCTGAAGCAAGGAACATCAAGGAAGCTAGAAGAAGTCAAGAAGATCAAGGAAAATCTATTTTGGGCCATATTCTCTCACACGTGCGAAGGTTCTAAGGTTTTTGGTGCTGCTACAACGTTGAAACTGCAGTTCTAATTATAGGTCCGAAATTTTGTTGCAGGAAGGACAAGAATTGAAGCCTAAAGCCTAAAAAAGAAGAAGAAATCTAGAAAAAAGGAAGGAGACCTAAAATCTACCCACACGTGTGGCGTTAGTGTTTATGTAGCTTTTGGAAGGTCGAAAATTGCAAGTTTGAATTGCAAGTTGAAATAGGGGGTTGAAGTTGAAGTTGGAAGCTAGTTGAAGCATACTTGATCCTTGTTGATTTGGTTGATATCTAACCTAATTGGAAGGGTGTCTTGGAGGTCTAACTTCTAACTTGGTGCTTGGAGGAGGACTTGATCTTGAGGTCTGGGTCTTGGTTTTCTCATTTGAAGCAAATTTTATAAGAAAAGAGATTTTCTAGGTTTTCCCCTTGGAGGGGTCTTGCCCCGACTTGGAGCCTAAATTTTGTGTCCATTGTCTTTATTTTTTTGGCTATTGATAATTGTTTGATGAAGAGATCTAATAAAGAAACATAAGAAGATAAATAAAATTCACAAGCAATCATTAAGGTTAAGGAGAAATTGAATTAATTGTTTCCCTACTCCATTCTCCAATAGATATTACCTCGATCTTCCATGTGAATTTAATTTCTAGGTTTCCTCTAGAGTAAAGATGACTCCACCCACTCGTCACCACTGAGTCTTTGTCATTATTCACTATTGATGTACTCATTGTTCTATCTTTGTAATTGTCTTGGAGAAGTCTCATATGGAATTATAGAATTCTCACCCGAGATAATACGCTGACAAGAGGATTTTTGGCTCCTAACCTCTCTTATCTTTGCAAGTCTGAATCAGAAATTATTGACCATCTCTTTGTTCATTGCTCAGTTTCAAAGGAAGTTTGGCATAACACGCTTCAGATTCTTGACTTACATGTTTCGGCTTATTTTATTTCCTTTGAAAATTGTCTTCGATATTGGGACTCATATATGGGTAGTCATAAGACTCCATCTTTATAGCTTGGGGTTTATGTCGAACGAGGAACAAACATATTTTTGAAAACCAATCTATAAATATGGAGGTGGTTATTCCCAGAATTACTAGTTTTTTCAAGGAGTATTCCAGGCGTAGACCTCCAATTGCTTTCTATTTGTTTAGCTTTCCCATTCATGGGTTGAACTATCCAATAGGCTTCTTTGATCGAGCCTCTCAAAGAGGTGTTTGTGGGGAGGAGTTGCCCTCATTAGACTCTTCGGAAATAAGTCTTATGAGATTTGGATTAATCTAGATCAGGGTACAAAGACTCTCCGGAAATAAGTCTTATCATATTTGGATTAATCTGGAGCAAGGTAACAATACTAAAAGTTAGCTCATTGCATGTTGGACTCTCTTTGCTTTTGTTATTAATAAAAAAATATTCCAGTTACAAGTCTATGGGGACTCAATATGCATAATACATTGGCTGACTGGCCGGTGTTCTCTACAGGTACTTAATTTGTGCTACTGGCAGGACAGGTTATTGGCATTAAAGGAAAGGTTCCATATTCTCTATTTCCAACATATTTACAGGATGAAATTCAAGAGCGGACTCTTTATCTAAAAGAGCTCTCACCTTGGCGTGTGGAATCATATTCTTTGATAAATGGCAGTCCACAAATCTGATTGAAAGATGTAGCTTTCCTTTACAACACCTAACATAATTTGACTCAGTCTTCATGCAGAGAGTTTTAAAAATATTTAGGTTAACTTAGTCAGAGCTATGAAAAATTTTGTACTCTCTCAGAGACATGAAATTTTCTTTCAAATATTTTGTTCGTTAGTTTTTCCACTATGTTGGAGTTTCCACAAATTGTTAATATTCTGTAATGGTGTTTTGTGGGCAGTCTATTTGTATAACAGGAATTTCTCTTGTAGGATCCATAGGGTCCTCGCTGAATTGCAATTGTACTTTCCAGAATTCCTGTGTGAAGTTGTTTGTTTCCAATCACCATTTTGCTTTTCTATATGTATCTTTGATTTCATCTATGGAATAACAAGGGACTGTTTTTGTCTTTTGAAAAAAAGAGTAAAACCTAGAATTTGTGATGTAAACGCTAGATGAGACATGGAGATGAATGCTAGCACTACAAATGAGCTTGGATATTAGCACGTGTGATGCAAGAGAAGAAGACCCAAGGTTTGTGTGATGCAAATCCTAAAGAAAAACATGGAGTGCTAGAGAAATAGAGGAATCTTAAAGTCTGGTGTGATGCTTATCTTGAAGAAGGCTTAGAGCTTATGTTGATGTGCTTTTGGTATTCTTTGTAACATTGTCTAGCGGTCTGGAATTTGTGTGATGCAATAGAAGAAAAGCAAGTCTTTCTGAAAGGATGAACAAATAGTATTTGAATATAATTCAAGTTCCTGAACATTGTATCTTGTTGATGGCTAAGTCTTGAGTCATTGTACTTGTGTTGATGCAAGGGAGGAAAGCACTACTGTTTGTGAGAGGTGAATAAAGAGAAGACTTGAACTGCACCTAGGGTTTTTTGCAAAGAAACCCTAGAGGAGACTTGAAGCAATTTTCCTGGATTTCTTGGTATTGATACTAGCTTGTTGTGAGTCTTCAGAGTGATTGGGAGTAGCTTGGTGTGATGTTTTGCTAGGCCATTCATTGGTTAGGTTATGCTAAATGGTGGATGCCCTAGTTAGAATTTGGATGTATTGGATGTTAATTTTTCTTAAAGCTATATTGTCATTTTCTTTAGATAATTGCATTTCATTATTTACACATTGGATTCACCACATAGCATCATAACATTATTCAACAACATATGCAATTATATGGAAAGAACAATATCATCATCAATGTAGTGGAACATAAAGGAACAATAGAAGAAAAGCATTCACACATAGAGACACCAAGATTGAGATTGGAGACCAAGATAAAACCCCACGAGGGGGAAAATTCTTTCAAATTCTTCTTATTATTATATTATCACTGAATGTTTCAGCAAAGAGAGTACAATGATCCATTTCTTCATTCACAAGACTATCCAGCAAAATCAACTAAACAACATCCACGAAATGAAACCAACAATGTTAATAATCAAGACCCTAATTCAGAAACATGCGATGAATTTTCAATATTTGTGGTCAACTGCGGAATTTTGCGGTCAAATGATGAAATAAAAACCTAGTCTCCAACCGCACGGAGAGAGTGTATGTGTGTGCGGTTGAAACCCACCAACCACATGGATAAGCCTATGTATCTGCAGTTGCAACCGAAAATTCCCTGTGGCAACCCTACAGTTGCAAATCAAAACACTAGATCACACGTGTGAGCTTCAAACCTGCAATTTCAAACCTATATGAACCAATCTTCGTGAACCACTTCAAACCTGTGCGAGCCAAACCAAAGAAAGAAGAATGATGATGATATCCAAATGAGGGTCACTTGACTTGTATTTATAGCCATCCATGGGTGTCCAATTTCTCTTTTGGGCCGACCTGTCTTTTTGTTCACGTTTGGGTTTCCAAATTAAAAATATAATTTTCCTTAACCAAATTAAACTCTTCCAAGGGCTGGGAGGGGTCTTTCTTGATGAGAAAGATTGTCTAATGGAGGAAATTTATGCCTAAGCTACCAAATTAACACGGGAGAGTCTAGTTCGTGATAAGCTTCAACGACAATCATGTACCAGCTTGTGATAAGTTGTTGTTATGTACTTGTAACTCCATTCTTATGTATATATGAAGTGTACTTTGCTGTCCAAAATTTGTGTACTTACAAAATTATTTTCAGTGCGTGTTGTCATACTTAGTGAGTAGTTTATAGTGTCGGTTATGTACGCTGATTGAACATGACAGTGAGCATATTTTTGTTGAGTCATTTGACAAGTAAATACAAGCTAAGAGTGAAGATTTATTTATAACAAATATGTTGTTTATGAGCTATTTCTAGATCTGTTATATGTTGGGGATTGTGCCATTGGGATTGGAAACATAGTTCCCTTCAAAGTACATTTGTTCGATGTTTAAGTTGTTGGGCTGTCTGATGTAATTGACTAGATAGAAATGAAAGATATATTGCTGGAATTTTTATTACAGATTCAGCCATAAGACTGAAAAGTTCACACAAGGAAACCCAATGCAAATAAGTTGAAATTTCTGAATATGCATTAAGCATGGACTTTCAAAATTTCTACAGCGGTGTGGGTATGATGTGTGATGTAGTGGTCAAGTTGAGCCCCCTTTAATATGTACTAGAATCATATTCTCACTAATACTGTGATGCAAAAGGGATCCAAACCAAACACTGAATGGTGAAAGACTCAGTTTATAGAAAAATATTCAGCATATGAGAAACATAGTGGAATGATGAAGGAGAAAGAGTGATCACTGGCATGCTGGCCAAATGCTCAATAACCTACTTGCTCATAAAAACCCTGGAACATTGCTGGCTGAAAGAAAGACAAAATAAAATAAAATAAAGTAAGAAAATAAAGACAGAGGACCATTGCTGCATGGGGTAGTTGAAGTGTCATGGACGCATTACCTCCTGACTACAACCAGGAAAAGGAAACAGCCCTGACTGACTGTTAAGATGAAGAATGGGGCCTCCTTTGGGGGTCCTTTAGGCAGAATTGGTTTAGACTCTACAATTTCTTTCAGAGCAGACTGCTACAGCCCGGAGAGAGCCATGATGCTATAATTCTCTGTATACTGGTGGTTATAATACTGGTGGTTATAGTGTTAGCATTGCCATTGAAAGCTGGTTTTCCCAAATTGGTTTCCAAGGTAAAAATTGCTGTCTCATATGGTCAATTTTTGTGTGTTTTCAATTAGATTGTGTTTATGTGCCTCAGTACACTGCTTACATATTTGCTTAAGTATGATCATGATTCATAACATAATTCCATTTAATTCCTCACTCTGTCTTATCAATTCGTTAGCACTCCACCAGCGTCAGCGACTCAGCGTTGTTGCTGGCCATTCACCTACAGTAATCAGTTTATTTTGGTGTAGTTTTTCTGGTTCTGTAGTGAGATTGAGAAATATATGAGATTGAGTAGTTCAGTGGCCTGAAAATTTCATCGTGTCTCAGTCAATGGACAAAGTCCCACACATTAGATCTTGTTGATTACACAGAGCATCCGATAATTCATTGCTTAGCTTGTGGATTAATTGTTATGATGCAATGCTATTCGCTTGGTCAATGAGATGGTTAAACTCGTGAGAACAACCCTGTCATAGCTCCTTGGTCTCTTGTAAAACCCCTGGCTAACAAACCATATTAACTCCTTGATCACCTGTGCTGCTTTATTCTTAATCAGTGTTTCCTTCTGAGTGAAGTGGACCTGCAATTTGATAGTAGCATTCATTGCACAGAGGCCCAAACTTTCTGTTTTGTCATTACACAGCAGTTATTTCTTATTGTTGTTCCTTGTGCACTGTTTGATACCCCTTTTTACAAACAACGCATGTCACCAATTCCCAGGTCAAACTCCTTTGTATTGACTGCCAGCAGGCTACAGAATTTTGTTGCTTATGGTTTTGATGATTAGTATTGTGTAATGCTATGGTACTTCAAATCAATGTTGCGAACATCGGCATCAAGGTAAAATTGGCAAGGGTCCAGAAAACCAAAAAATCGTAAAAATGGGAAAATATTGGTAAAACATCGATAAAACATCGGCAAAATCAAGATACCATCAAAATATTGGTAAAAATTGGCAAACATCGGCTAGGCCAAAAAATCGTGATTTCAAGATAAAATCAGGATGTTATCGAGATGTTAGCAACACTGCTTCAAATTGAGTTCTAGCTTGCATTCCAATTGTTGTTTGTGGCTTGGAGCTGAGTCCTTGTACCAATCGTTTTAGTGCCCCAATAGCCATCAATCCACAGTAGAGATTGTGAATCTGGTTAAGAATGGTTAACTGAAAGTTTGTGATTCACACTGATCGTAAGAGTTTGCAGGCATGGTTACTGGCTAAGATATAACCTTTATACCCAGCAATAGATCAAAAGTTGAAGCTTGAAGCATAGCAGACTTTATGCTAAAGGGAAATAGGCATTGTGCAGTATAATTACACCACCTGTAGCGAGGTAGTGTTTTTACCCCAGATTTGAAATTCACCATTGCTGTAGCAGCACTTACACAGATAAGGGACAGTCTAGTACCGAAGAATAAAGCGTGACGAAGCTCATTCACAGTCTAATAGTGATTGGATGAGTCACAGTATTTTTTTATTTTTTTGACTCCACAAATTGTATCAATGTTGATTAGATGGACAGGCCATAGGCCCACATTTGACAGATCATACCATTATCGACAAGTAGAGGAAGAGATTATCCTTTTACCCACATTAGTGAATGAAAAAAACATTTACTTCCTCCTCCAAGATCTACAAAATTGGACTCCATGCCTATCAATTTTGTTTGCATAGTGAGGCTTACAAAAAGGAAGGCTAAAGTTTCATATCCAGCTACTTGTTTTCCATTATCTTGTGTAAATGGTTGGTTTTGCACTTGCAACATTCTTCACCAAGATCTTGCACACACCACATTCTTCACCAATATGTATAGATAACTCATGGAATCTAAACCATTTTCCAAATGATTTCTTATGATCTCTGTTTCCCCCAATATATTTTCCATGGCGCCAATGTTTTGAACATGTTTCTATTTATCTTTCATGGGTCATGTGATGTTGCCTTAAGAATTGCACCTAGTCCGATTTGCAGAAAATTTGGTGCCAAAGCATTTCTTACACAGATTGGAGGGAATGTTTTTATTACGGTGCTTTGTGAAAAACTTACATGTGATTGTTGCAATGAAGCAATAAGCATGCCCAAGTATGCTGCAGTACTTAGAAATACTGTTGTGCTTCCAGTCATATATATCAAGTTGCATCATCAAATTGATGAACTCAATTGTGTAGTTTTGCATCGTGTCATCTCAACAATGCGAAAATTGTTGACACTTAACATATTGACTTCCACAATAATTAAGGGAGTAGCACTCATTATATGATGCCTCCACAGATTTGATCTAAGTACCAATGGGTTTATCTTTGCTATAGCCTATGGCACTATCTTGTCTTATTGCACCAACATAGTATGGTCAATGCAAACTTCTGAGTTGCAAAGGAAATAATTTCTTGATTGGTGAAAAGTTTTGTTTTCAGCTTAGAATGCACCCTTTGGAAAAGGCCCCAAGGGGTTCCTATTAACACCTAGATTTTCCTGCGCAACTAAAGGGTTAAGAGCCAACTAGCTTTCATCAGGCTCGTATTCAGAGTCAGCTTTCACAAATATCAGAGACAAGTTTTGCAGGAAGTAGAGTTCAGTTTCAGAGATAGAGTTCATTTCCGATGCTTATTCGTCATTTTGGGGATAATTGTTATTTTTAACAGTATTCCTATCTTATATGAACCCAAGCTCAAAGGTCCACAAGTCACAGGTGATTACATATTTGGGATCCTTGAGCTCACAATGCCAACGAGCTTTTCCTAAATGACACATGAGACTGCTATTTATTTAGGGCTTTAGGGCTCATATTATGATTCTTAGCACATATTTGGATTCCTTGCAGAAAATCAAATCCGATGATCCTAATTTCATTGACATGTGAGAAATTGTATTTTTAGTAGTGCCTATTTTTAATTTTTTAGTGCTCTATTTGGCAGTGTTCTCCTAGCAGTTCCCTACACTTCTCATCTTTTCCAATTTTTTAGGAGCACTGTTATTTTTAGCATGTATATTTTTGGCAGGTAAGAGAGCCTTCCTCCTGGTTCCACTGTGACAGGTGGCAGCATATATTTTCAGGGTTCCAGCATCATTTCCTCAAGAAAAACCTAGGTGCACCACCCTCAAGAATATTCTAGGCACCTACCTTTATTGAATTTGGCAGTAAGTTAAGATTGAGTTGCATGTGTCACTTCTAGTTTTGGTGGATGAGTCGTGACTCATCAGCTATTACTGGAAAGGAACGATGCCCTCCTTGAAAATCTCTCTTTTCCTTATTTTGCACAAATGGAAAATGAGAACAAAAAAAAAAAAAAAAATTTAGAGACAGCTATTTGAGGAGAATATTATTATTAGACGGCCAGCTTACATTCAGTTCTCTTGAGTTGAGTCAACAACACATGGATGGTGCATGAGCTAGGCTAATAATGGAACAGGGCAACCTAATCTTAGTGAGAGTTAATGGGATTTTTGTAGCTGTTAGGAGGCTGATTTATTTAGTACAGCCACTTAATAATATTAGTATTTTTGCATGACAAAGTCGCCTTGTTTAGAGAGCTAAGAGATTGATAAAGGAAGGGAAAATGGCATTGTTTCAGCAGAATTTTTTGGGCATCCAACAGCCTTTCTCTTCCATCTTTTCATCTTCTTTTCTTGCTGCCTGTATTCTGTGATGAGCAAACACATTGTGACCAGTCCTGTATTCCATCTCTATGATGCAGCTAATCTCTTAACCAATACAAAGATAAAGTTTTTGACTATGCCGTTTCTCACAGCTCTTTAAACTTTTTGATCCAATATTTTCTTTTTGATGCACTGGTGTGGATGGTTCTGTGCCTCTATTTTGGTTGCATCGATCACCTAGAGGGCATATTTTTTTATGTTTTTCTCAACCTTGGTTGTTGCAGATTTGAAATTCTCTCATTTATTCAATTTAAAACAGATTTATGTCTTTGGTGGCTTTGACACATACCAGACTCTTATTTCCTGTGCTTATGTCATACTAACACACAGGTTTTTGTAAGTGATTGGCAGCATAGAAGCATTAGAGACACCCCACTGTATTTGGCAAATCCCTAACGGAGAAGTTGTCAGCTAGTGACCTAGGGTTGATTGCTTATCAGTTATTACCCAGTTTTGCTTGCTGCCTATCCTGGAGTCAGTTCTGTCCAGTTGTGCATTCTGAGTGATAACAGTTCCAAGACAGCATGATATTGGTACAGAGTCACTTCCTCTTGCTTCAGAGTTTAATCAAATGCTGACTCCAAGAAGGGTATCCCCAGGGTTGTATCAATGAACAAATACTGAAGAGCCGAGATCATAAGCAAAGAGATGTCGAAGCATAATTCTTAACAGCAAAACAAACTCACAAACTATACAAACTTGTTTTTCGCTAAACAGAGATGCTAGTGCATACTTATAGTACAAATCAAGTCAAAGCCACCCTGAGAAAGTCATGGGAAGTCCTTTTCAAATTTCGCAGCAAACTCATCCAACTTAGTTTCCATTGATGCTATTGTCAGTTGCAATTTTCACTTACCCTTCTACTTCTTTGGAATTGAGATATATAATGTCCATTCATGTGGCATATGACGCAGTTGATCTTGCTCAGGTCCTTCTTCCCTAGTTGTGATGTTGGCCCTTCACTTTTACCCTTCTTGTTGGAACCCTTCGCTTTGCCCTTTTTTGCCTAACTAACAATGGCCAGGTTCTCATCTCCTCCTTGCGTACTGGCTTTGGACTCCTCCCAAGTCTCTTCCTAGATGCAATCATCCCAAAGCCTCTCAAAAGAGGCAAGTTTCTCCCAAGCACAGATATCCTTGACACATGGTTCCCAAGGCTTTGAGAAAACATTCAATGTCATATTAACTAGTTCTGCATCACCCACCTTCTCTCCTACTGTTGCAAAATGATCATGTATCTAAGTGACCCTCATGAGGTTGTTGATAACAATGTCAGATCTAAACATCTACACGAATATGAGCTTATTCCCCAATATCATTTTCCCATTCATGTTATCACTCTAGAAAAGATTGACTGGAGCTTTAAATCTCTCTCTAGCCAATTGTTTCTTAGACAAGTCGGGAATCAAATGATCCTGCACTATGTCTAAGATCACCCGCTGGGCTTCAATATCCTTCTTCTCGTGAGCTGCTAACTGATGTGAACCTTTTGGTGAAGGGATTATCTCGTCAACTATTTCCCAAAAGTCATTTTCCTTCAAAAGCAAAGTAACCCTTACTTTCCAGAACAAGAAGTTTAATGCCCCATCCAATCTATCTTCGAACCTAAGACTTGTTGTTGCCCTTTTTCAGATCTAAACAGACTGTTGTGGATTTGTGCTTGGTCCTTTAAGCACCCACAAGATTTAGTATTAGTTTATAAATTTGCTATGGTCTGCAATTTAGACTTGGAAATCAGCCTCCTCTTCAGAATGTATGCTCTAATACCATCATAAATTTTCTAACCCCAGTAAATTGGCAAATTACTTCGTAGTAATTTCCTTACTGAGAATAAATCTTAAATTTAGTTTACTGAATAAAACTCACTCACTAAGATTTCAACAGGAAAAATAAAATAATCGCAGAAGCTAATAAAACCACTTTCCACACATGCACACAGAAATATTTATGCCCATCAAATTAGCTTCTCATGAAAATAATATCAAAGCTTACAAGCACTCCCTTACTAGGAAAATGGCCCACTCAAAAAACAAATACAAGCTATAGCAAAATTTCTTAAATTAACTGGGCACCTACATAGCATGTACAGCCCACTACAAATTCCCTAGATCAACCATTAACCTGCTACACTCTTAGCCTGCTATATGAACCCATGCAGCCGTGTTGGACCTAATGTATGGTCACATTGTACAATTGCTACTCAACCTATTGTACGATAGCACTGTACATAATGTATGGTCACATTGTACAATTGCTACTCAACCTATTGTACAATCGCACTGTACAGTCTTGTTGCTCCCTCTCTTGGTCAATCTGATCACTATGCCTGCCTTCTCTCCCTCTGCAGTGTACGGCCTCCACTAAACTTATCGCTTGCTGATCCTTTTGTTGCAGATTTTTCCCTTGTTGTCTTCTTTGAACTGATCACTAGATGAAGGTCCTTTATCACCCATGCTAAGATCACTCAATGTCTCTTATATGTCTTTCTCCTTCAACTAACCTTGCCTTTATAGTCTTGATTTATTGAGCGAATCAAATAGCCATTGATGACTAAGTATCCATAAACGCTAATCTCTCAATGAGATTAACAGTTGAGATTAAGTCCAGATCAATGGGCTAGATTCATCTAATTCACTAATATAAAACTTCACATTTCTTTAGATTAACCTCACTTTTATAAAAAGCACTTAACTTTAATAATTCCTTTAATTAAAGTGACTTTGCTAGCATAAAATATTTGAATGACTCCCACACATCTTGACACATAGACCTGTGTGAAAGTTCCTGCCTGAGCTACAAACATTTACAATATGTGAGTTGATAACTCTTTCTCTCTCTCTCTTATCAACTCACACTGTAAATGTTTATAGCTCAAATAAGTACTTTCGCACAGGTCTCTCTCTCTCTCTCAATAAAATATATATACATATATATTGTAAATGTTTGTAGCTCAGATAGGCTCTCTCTCTCTCTCTCTCTCAATATATATATATATATTGAGAGAGAGAAAGAGAGAGTTATCAACTCACACATTGTAGATGATTGTAGCTCCGACAAGTACTTTCACGCATGTCTATGTGTCAAGACATGTGGGAGTTGTTTAAAGTCTTCACCTTAAAGCTATTTTTCTTTTGGGCAACACCATTGTAAGCCATGTGATATTATATATTGTAGTATCCTAGGCTTGTTGTGGTCGACCATGCCGAGATGGCTTAGATTCCTCTCTTAGGTCCTTTTGTCCTATTAGCTATATAGGATCAAAGGGTTTAGGATGGATCTACCAAGACACATGGTTTAGAGGAGCCAATAGTTTTGTAGGGGTGCTCTCTATTTGTAGGGATGGTCTAGCCCATGTCTTGAGCACACTTACGTCCTATTCACATGGTCATATGTAATACAGTCTGTATGCATTCATTGGCCTTGATATATCTCTCAGTTGTCAGTTTTCAACATGGCAGTCTCAAAATTCACAGCAATTTACATTTCTCGAGGCAGTTCAGAAATCTCAATGCACAAGATCCCAAGGGTCAAAAGTAAACAAAGGCTCAACATGCTCAGAAAAATGTATATTTTCCATCCCACATGGAAATTTTGGCAAAAACTGAAGACATCAAGAAGTTATTCCTAGTCAAAGGTGGTTGTCCCTTCTTTTGTGGCATATGGGTTGTTTGGGCAAATTAAGGTCCATACTTGGTCAAATAAGGCAAACCTTGAATCAAAAGTCATGCAAAAATGTTCTGGACAAAACCTATGTGCCCAAATACTAAAATTGTTCAAGGCGTTGGAGATCTATCATTTGGCCCCTTAAATTAAACGGACAACCCACAAGTGTAAGCTCTATTGGATAGTTTGAAATGTCAAATCTAGCCATTGGGGCTAACTAAATGGTGGAAAAGGTCAATTACTCAAAATAAGTCAACTTACCCAGAAAAGAGGTAAAAGCAAGCAAAATCAAACTTTAAATCACAAAATCAAGCGAAGTTTGAACCGAATGAAGGAAACATCCACCTTTTCCTAGTGGTTGGAGGTCATAAAGCCATCCCAAGCAAACATTGAGCAAAGAAAGCATGTCATTGGGCCTCCTAAGAAATCTAAAAATTATTTCAAGTCACTTCAAGCCAATTCAAGTGGAATGTTGCATCTCTAAGGAAAATTGTTCTCCTTCTATGTTTGACGTCATCTTATTTATAGAGGGTTTTATGACTGTTTTTTAATCTTGGAAAGTCATTCTCGTGCTTCATGTAAGTGCCCTGACTTGTGGTATTTGCATAGGGCTTCATTTGAGGCATATTTAGAAAGATGATAAGCATTATTTCAAGTTTAATTAGAGTTGTTTTTTATGGTGCTGCCCCATTTGAATAATTTTACCACCTCTCTTACGAGGGTTTTAAACAATGTAAAGTTAATTAATGTAATGACTCAGTCTCCAAGTTGTGATAACAGTCAAATCATTATTTTAGGGAAAGGGTTTCAAATTAGCTGTTAGAGAATTATATAAGGCTAGTTCCTCTTCCCATCTGTGCATTGTGATTTGTGAGATCATTATGCCACAAAAAGAACCTTTTTTTTCATGCAAACTACTTGCCTTTTGTATTGATTCTTCTATCCTTCTTCTTCTTATCCATGTAAAATATTGTGCTTCATAAGATAATTGCAGGTCTTCCAAATTACACTCAGTTTAAGAATCAATCCATTGAAAGGCTACATAGTCATGTGGAAGAGGAAGGTCGAGACTCAAAACAGTAGGTCCCACTTTCTCTTTGTTGGGTTAGGTTATGAAAATCTGATTCTTGGACAAGACTTTATCAGGGGTTTATCCTTCAAGAACAAGAGCTCTCATAATTTCACAGTTGATCCATTGGTCGAAGGTATTCCAATAGAGAATCACTCCTAGTTGAATTTGGGCATTGATACATCATCTTAGAATAGAGTAAGGGTGACTACTCTCTTCGGCTCCTAGTCCAAAAATACAAGGCTGATTTATAAGGGGTTGTGATCGCAATCCAGCACTAGAAGAAGAAATTTGGAAGGCTAAGGTAAGACTCACCACACCTCCACCTATATCAAAAATCCAAAACTTTTTCAAAATTCGTTTTACAATATATATTAAAAAATAAAAATATAAAATATAAAAATACCAAAATTATTTCACTAGCTTGAGCTCAATTTCCATTTTTCAGCTAGTTTTATCACTTGGTTTATGTTTGAATCTTATCTATTTGGCCCAAGAAAAGTACAGCTTGCTTGTTTTGTATAGGAAAAGCTGATCTGAAGCAAATTCAAGTGCTTGACCGTTGCCCACGGGTTTTACAAGTCTGCAATATCCTGTAGAGCAGCAGAATTGAGTGGTAAATAAAACCCTGCTTCAAGATTTTAAGCCTAAAACGTATATACTTGTAAACCTTTGTCATATTTTTTCACTTCTAAGCATTGAATCTTCAATATTTCCAGTAAATAATCAATTTCCAGCTTGCTCAGTATTAATTTTCTACGTTAATAAAAATATGGATTTAGACCCCTTGGGGATTCAACCCTTCTCATTGAGTAACATTTTTCATATTGTCATATTTTTCAATGTACTCATTCATCTTAAGTGTTGGACTGCTCACATGGTTTCTTATTCATTATCCTAACACTTCCACCCCTCATCTTCAGCTTGAAAGGTAATTTATAGGGTCGTGGGTGACCCCAAAAGCGGGCTTAGCTTGTCGGTTTTTGCATTTTTCTGCAGTTTTGAAAGTCTAGAGTTGCAGAGCAGCAAACAATTTATTCATATTCAGCCACATACCAAGGTATACAATGAGGTATCTCAACACTCAATTATTGTGCTTTTTAAGGCTTATTTTTCATAATCAGTGTATCTTTTTCTTTCTAATCTGTATTTGCTGTGGTAAATTTATTTTTGTTTATTAGCAATAATTTTACTAACTCCTGAATCCATCACCCAAGAGGTAATGTTAGGCACTGGTCTACCAACCTATGTTGGAGGGTATTCAATGTAGGGAAGCCTCCCTTGGCTTTGTAGAAGTGGGGATCTGTACTTGGGTTGTTAAGTTATGGTATGTTCTATGCTTAAAGCAGTTTACTTCTTTTTATTATTATTATCCACAGATTAGCAATCACTTGTACAGTAAGTAAAGTTCAGATAGAACATTAAATAATCGACAGAAAACAAGCCAAGACAAGAGACACAAGATGTGGCGGCTAGCCAGGGGCAAACCCCAATATGGGGAAACCCTTTGATCAAATCTTCCTTTATCTTCAATAATTCAATAGAGAGAAATAGTACATAAATATGATTTACATCAGTAGCAGCAAACCCTAGATCAACGACATCAGCGGCATCAGTGAATATCTGTTAGATCATCTAGAACAGCGGCAGCAGTCAATATCTGTCAGATCATTGGCATCACCAGCATTAGCATCATCAGCATCAACATCATCGGCATCACCAACATCAGCGGCATTGACATCAGCATCATCGGCATCACTGGCATCAGCATCATCGGCATCACCGACATCAGTAGTGTCCTTCCTTCCACACATGTGAGAGAAGTCTTTTTCTGCGCAGTAGGAGAAGAGCCTCTTTTCTGCGCAGAAGAGAGAGAGATGTGATGAGTTGAATGAGCCCAAATGAGGAATAAACCTCTTGTATTTATACACAACTGTTGATGATTGAATAGATGCGACTGTTGGGCTTCTGAGCCTACATGAGTTGCTGGTTGACTTGATAATTATTCCATAATCAAAATAAATTCATATCTCCATAAATACTTATCGGAATCGAATGATCTTTAGATCAATCCTACACCTCTCGACGAGAGGAATCTAATAAAAATATTATCAACCATGAATAAGATGTCCCACATGGAGTTTGGCCCTAGTTGCCAATTTTAACATAAGTGATAGTGGAACTTGACCTATGTGACGCCACCTCAGCATGTCGTAAGGACCTTAGTAAAACCTACTAATTTGGGTGGTAACAAACCCAAAAGAAAAGCGGCAACAAAACCAAAAAAATAAGTGTAGTCTAAAAAAATAAAAAAATAATAATGATAAAAAGGGTTGCAGCCCCACTGCCCTGACATCGAACCAACTGTTACACCCCGTCGTTGAAGCTCTGCAACAACCGCCAGCAGATAGTCGCTGCCGACAGCACCGTGCCCTCGTTGTCACTTAACCAACTCAAGTCGTCGCCACCATTGTTGATCCACGCAAACCACAATCATCGCCCACTGCATTCCACTTACCACCAGCAATACTAACCAACCGCCATACATCGTATGCCACTGTCCACCGCCAACCGCTAGCTGCACCACCCAACGATGTGCATTTCGGCTGTCGCTGAAACTTCTTGCCCCACAGTCGCATCTTCCACCGTTGCGCATCGTATTTTCTCTGTCGACCAACCAAACCACTTGCAGTCGCTTCTCCCACACCGACTGTAGTCCGCACGCACGCAGCCACAACCCACACATGACCACCCGACTGATCAACAACCACCTTACCTGCACAGCCTTACACCTTCCACCACTATTTTAAATTCATACACTACAAGGAATTCGGACAATTTACAAACACACGATTCTCAAAAATTTTAGATTGTTTCATTCTTGTGATTTTAAAGAAATCTGTGGGGAGTGACAAATTTGACCAACAACCATTCAAGTCACCATACCCCAATCTGTCTCGTGGCATTCGTTCCATGTACACCTCCTATTAAACTATTCCTATTAAACTAATCCATAAATAATTTTTGTGAAAGTACTTATTCAGATACAACAAGAAGTTTAATTAAAGTGAAATATATACCCAACAAGGTTATAATTACATAAGGAAACACCATATTATACCATACTAATTGGAGTGAGGGCGTAAAACCTTATTTAAGGAAGGATTATTAAAGTTATGAAAAAAAAGGAAAAGAATTACAAAATATATATATATATATAATATATATATAACAAGTTCTGAAATATAAAGAGAAAAATATAAGGAGAAGATTATATTAAAAAGCAAAAATTAATTGGTAATTTTATAGAGTAGAAGAAAATAAAAAGATACTTAAAAAAAAAATCAACTTATAGAATGAAGTAGAAGTAAAAGGGATGTATATAAAAGAAAGTACAAAGGGAGTATTATTATAGAAGGAAAGAATAGATTATTATATTTTCAAAGAGTTATACAAGATTATTCTATTTGATATTTAGTGTATTTTTAAAAAGAGAAAGGATTGAGATAGGGATTAGAAGGATTCATTAATAATATATATTCAAGTAAATAATTAGAGTTAAAAGTAGGGAAGAAAAGATGCATGCCGCAAAGAACATTGGTTCCTTTTCACAATGCCCTTTTTGTTCAGAAGGATATTCTAATTGTCAAGAGTCATTCAGAAATAAAAATGTGGTTTGTACAAAGTGTTATAAAATTGTTACCTTAGTCAAATCTCTAAGTGATGCACAAAAACAATTAATAGCAAGAGATATAGAACAATTAATGGCAATATTTGGGCGACAACATGCAGATCTTAATAAGGAAATGAAGAAAGTGGAATCCAAATTGCAAGTTAAACGCCCATCATCGCTCCTACAAAACGATGTAATCTAGTGTACTGAGAAATCATAGCGGGAAGATCAAGAGAAAGACAAAATAGCCAAACTTCGGCAAAACAAGAAAGCATTACAACAAGAATATAAAGACCTTGGGGATATGCATTACAAGGAAGTAGTGAAAAAGGATGAAAAAAATTCTCACCTCAAGGACCACATTGAAAAATTACTTGCACAAGTCAAGAAGACTAAGGTCACAAAGAAGGAACTCAAGAAGCACTTATCAGAACAAAAAGAGGAAGATTTACCTTTAAGAAACCTTAACAAAAAATTATTAGAACAAATCAAAATTTTAAAAGATGAAGAGAAGGATACTAAGAATGAAGTCAACAATTTACAAAACAAAGAACTTTCATATCTAAGGAATCATAGTCAAAACCTTCTTAAGCAAATAAAGAAGCTTAAAAATGACAAGAAGTCGCTAAAAGACAAGTTAGAACAACTTATTCAAGAAGAAGTATCGAAGTCTCTAGTCATAATAGTCCAAGTTGAAGATAAGGGAACGAATACCGATCTAGTCAATATCACAACTCAAGAAGAGAATAAACCAACTGAAGTGAAGATGTACTCATAAATTGCAGCTCAAACATCAGAGATTTCATGTGAAGATCCTAAAACCAACTCAACCTACATCAACGCCTAAAGTAAAATAGGAAATTACCACACACATGTTAAAGAAAGGTCAAACAAGAAAAACTCCTTATCTACATCCAAATCACAAGAATAGACACATCAACCAATCCACGAATCTATATCGTCAGAACATAAACAACAAACTTATGCTCTGAAGAATACTAAAGTTTGCACCATCCAATTCTGTGAAAACAATTCATCACAAGTTTCCAGTCACCACAAGATTCCACAAAATATTAACTTAGGATGGTCGGATCCCTTCTTAGTGCGACAATTTTGTTTATCTCTTAGAAGATCCTATCATCTTGTATCAACGAAGATGACAACTCTGAGAATTTGAAGAGTTTTAAAAGATGCGAAAAAATTAAAAGAAAAAGAAACAAATGATAAGTGTTGTCAACAATAAGCTTTGAGGACGAAGCTTTTTGAAGAGGAAGGCAATGTTATGAATAAAATATGAATATATAAATAATAATAAGCAATAGTTAATTAAATAATAATTAATTAATCAAGAGGCATGTCCCTAAGGACATAACCATTCATGAAAAGGTACTTGCCTAGGGTATATAAGCAGGCTTTCACTCTTATTGTAATCATCTCACTTGTATTCAAATATTCTTATATAATATACTATTGTCCTATAATGGATATTTACATATTTCAGATCTTTTGAAGTAGTTTGTTGCGTATAAGAACCTTGTTTGTTACATTAGTATCAGAGCATTCCTCTGAGTATATGAAATTTGTTCGTTACATTATCCCTAGTGCAGGAGCCCTCCAAGTTTTCTTATTAATTGACAAATAAGAAAGTAAGTTGTGGGCACATAAACATTGTGTATTATACTTTGGTCTGATTTCCGATGTAATTTCCGCTGTGCAAAATTGCTTGAAGTTGGGCATTTTCAATGTGTTTATGTGTTCTAGCTAAGGCATAGACCAGACCTGGGGTGCATGGAATTCTAACACATATTAACATGTTTGTTTTTCGAGTGTGTATGTGTGTGTTACGATGTGGTCACAAGGTGACATAGAGGCCAAACCATAATAAAAACATGATATGGAAACTATTAAAATAAAAGGGAGAAAAACAAGCATACATATGTACCAAGTAGGCCAACTGCTACTTGAAGATTCCTTGTTAGGTTCATGATCCACAAATATTTGTAAGCGACAAGAAAACTCAGAATGTGGGAGTCAGGACCAGTTTTGTTTTCACTTCTAGCCTCTAGGGGCAGATTTCAAATAATTATTTTAAAACAAGTACCACACATAATAAGGTAAAATCCCACGCAGTGACACTATCTAGATCAGTTCATTCCAGACCAGTAGCTCTCAAGGATGTTCATCAGTGTTTTTGCAACAGTTATGCCTAAATGTATCATATTTAGAATAATTAGTGTTCTAAGCTCTATCAGCTTCATAAATCTAAGAAGATTGAAAGTTTAAATGCAATATTTCAACAAATCCCGATATATATGAGAGGGAGCACAATCACCATAAAGCAACTAATCTGAACTTCCTCGTACATTTATAGATCTAAATGAACCTTTCTGAGATTGTTCCCCCAAAGATAGTAGCAAATTTCGTTAGTTGCGTTTATAACTGCTGATAGACTATATTTTAAGCTTGCACCATTCATATCATTGGCAGATTTTCCTCTGCCTTGATTAAACCAAAAACCTTAATGAAGTGCCACAATTTTTTAAGTTCTCATTTGATTCAGAATAAATCATAAAAGATTTAGTATTTTTCCAAATGCATATAAATTTTGACATTTGAAGTGGAAAAATCATGCCACTCATTATTTTGAGAAAAGGTGCACTGTTCATGTGAACACTTATAGAGAATACAATCAATTAATTGTCTCTCTCCCAGGCAATGGAGATGACTTTGGATAGTAGCTTGACCTCACAACTTAACAGAAAAATTCTTATTCCGATAAATAACCTCTTATGAGCAAATATTTCGATATTCGCGAACTTGTTTCCATGTCAGCTTTTGAGAACTGCTTTTTTAACTAATGAAAGACAACTACTAATGTGAAGTGCAGCAGACACCTTCAGAGTATGCCTACAACTCCTCATCCATAATGTGCCCATTTTGGACATACCTCAACATTTTTGTTGACAAAAGAAAAGATAAGCAGACCAGCCTTTTTCTTCTGCGATACTTGTCTCATTAATTGTCAGATTTGTTCTCTGTATATAGGGTGTCCCCACCTGCATCAGATTGATCGAGAGACTTTGACAATTCATCCTCTTTAGGCAAGTTTTCTGATTCATTCTTTTCCTGCCCATCATGTTTAAAAGACTCGGCTATTTTCGCTGACATAAGATTGTCAACTAAATTCTGGTCTGGAGAGTCTTTAGCTAATTGTCGGTATTTCTCAAACTGCTCGCTAGCCTCATCCTTTTTCTCCAAGATACTGTAGATAATCCCCTGTCAAAGATCATGCAAGAGCATTTCCGACAATTCAGAATTGCATTCATCTACAATCTGGTTAAATCGATCAAAATTTTCCACTCCAATTTCAAATCTTAGTGAACCCCAAAGTTAGATTCTCCAGAGAAATACAACATAAAAGAATGTCATTTAGTAATAATGAGGACAATACATATCCTTCCGTCTAAGACCTAACACTGAACAGTTATCACTCTAATCAAAAATCTTGGAATTTAACTACTACATCTACAACCTACAATGAAGGCATATCTACAAGATGAGTCCCATTGCAGAACAAATAAGACACAAAAGGAAGACAGAAGAAAGACATTTACCTGGGGAATTTTTAAACTCAGGAGAGTCATTTATGGAGAACCAATAAACATTAAATCTGATGAGAACAAAAAAATGATAGCAAGCACATTTAACTTGAACCTAATTTTTAGTTCTAAACTAAATACATGATTATGACTAATAAAAGGGATATTTCATGTTTGATCCACTGGTAACGTGCTATTGTAGGATTGACATTAAAGCTTCCCCTTGAGACACCTAAATAGAGGTAATTCCTCGTTGAGTTAGCTTAACATTTAAGATTTTTGTTTAAATTTGAACCTTGAGGATTATATGCATAGGCATGTACTGTCATTGTGAATGCATCTTGAAATCACACTAGTTAATTGCCCTTCTATGCTAGTTTAAGAGTAAACATTTAACTAATTTGTTTAAGCCTTTAGGACAGTATGCATAAGCATAGGAAGACAGTATAAAAGCATCTTCAAATCAATTGCTGATTGGCTCTGCCATTCAGAGCCAGATTTACTATGCAGTTAGCCAAACTTGAACAACATGAACCAGGCAATGCACTTATTCTCAGAAAACATAATTTGAAACATTTATTTGACCAATTTGCATGAGGCATACAAGATGGCTGGAAAGCAAACTTCCTCAGATTCTAAATTATATTATATTCTTTAAGTTTTCCCATCACTTAAAACTGTTTCACTTCAATTGGTATCATAGCATGCTATTGTGACCATAATGCCATAACTATAAAGGTGTCTGAGTTGGTCATTGTTTGAGCAATGGTGTAGGTAATCCCAGTTATAGTTTGGCAATAAAATTTCCTGCAGTTTGAGGATCATACTTTCCCAGGCTGTTTTATGGGAAATTGTACTCCTGAAGATACAACTGTTCAAGTTACTGGAAAATCACAGAGAATAGAAAAGCTCTTATATATTTAATGCATCCGACCTAACGGGAAGTCAGCACTCTATTTCAGCTCAAGAATGAGTTTGCTTCTTGATTGAATATGCTAGACTTGGATGCTCTTCTTATATATTTTATGCATCCAACCTAACGGGAAGTCAGCACTCTATTTCAGCTCAAGAATGAGTTTGCTTCTTGATTGAATATGCTAGACGTGGATTAAATGTGCTTGCATATCTATCACATTCTTCTAGTATACATTGGAAGAAGACAGCATAATCAACTCATATTGAGACTCGAGAGTACTTATGTCCAGTTAACCTGTTGAACAAAGAAGCTTGATCTATAGTAGCACAGAATCATTGATAAACAAACAGCTTTTACTCTAGAGACCAATGTGACACAAATTTGTCTAGCAACTTGCATGCTATGTCACAGTGTTCACCGAGTTCAAACCTTGAGGTTCGAAATTCAGCGAACCTAAAAAAAAATCCAAATTCATTGAGGTTCACTGAACCTCAAATTCGAACCTGATCGAATTTTGAACTGATATGAATTTGAACCTGAAAGGCAAATTTAAAGTCGAATTTAATGGATTTTTTTCTGGATTTGCTGGTTCTGGTGCCTTCCATAGTCAGCGAGAGGCCATACTGAACGAAAGCTCAATCTCCTCGATGACAATGGCTCAATCCACTTGATGGCACACCTAATGGCAACTTGCTGCCACAAATCCTCCACAGCACACATGATGATGGCTTGCTGCTACAGATCCTCAATGGTAGAATCGGATCTTGTCATCACTTAGAAAATTGATAGGAGTTTTTGCAGGGATGCTGCCCAGGTGGAAGCGCCAGGTTACAAGGTCGAGGTTACAGAGATGCAGTTCCATGCAGGAACATTGGTGGAGGTTACAGTGATGACGGTCTAAGGTTATAGTCATGTGGTGTCATTGTGGAGCAAAATACAGACAATGGCAAAGGAAAGTCAACTGAGTTTATAGGTACGCATGCATGGATGCAAGTGAAGGTTACAATGATGCACCAAGTTACAGGGCTACAAACTCTCGATGGTAGAATCGGATATTGGCATCACTTAGCAAATCGACAAGGGTCTTTGCAGGGACACAGTGTAGGTCAAAGGACCAGGTTATGGGGTCGAACCATTGAGGTTACAAGGACGCAGTGCCATACAGGAACACAAGTCGAGGTCACAATAATGAGGGTTTAACGTTATAGTGATGTGGTGTTGTTGTGGAGCAAGCTATGGACATTAGAAAAGGAATATCGATCGAATTTACAAGTACACATCCATGGACAAGGGTCAAGGTTACAATGACACACCAAGTTACAACTTACATGGCCAAGGTTATGGGCCATACTGGGATGCCACCAGTTTTTCTCTACTTAATATGGCTTCTCTCCAACAACCGATGATTAAGTTTCTCATGTATGTTCATTGTTCAATATTCCTACTCATATTTCGTTGTTGATGTTGATTTCTCATCATTTTATGTTTTCTATGTGCGTGTGTGTATTGAAAAAAATATATATAGTCAAACCTAATGTCGAACCTCATCGAAAAATTCAAATTCAAATTCAACTTAAGTGTTGCTAAACTCAAATTCGAACCCCAACCGTGTGACATAGCTTGCATGTAAATTATCAAGAGTTTGTGAATGTTTTAATGAAGTAGTAATGATTTTTTATAATATCTTCTTCAAATGAGTTGTAACATTGACCTAACATATTAGCAGCAATCGACAAGAGGAAGTTTTGGGTTGGACATCAAACTGATATTCTAGGAGATCTTCTTCATCCTAGGATTTGGTGTAGGAGTCTCATCCGGTATGATAGCCCGGTTGCCATCATCTTAAAGATATGCCTTAGCTCTTGCTTGTTAGCACGTGAGAGTGATTTTCTTTGTCTTCGAACAGCGAGGTTTGCATGCCTGTTGAGTGCTTAGTGTCGCTTGTGTCAAAGTTCTTTCAATACAGAGGGAGAGGGCGGAAGTGAGTCTCAAGTTGAAAAGGAATACTCCCAATTCTACTAGAGAAACACAACACAACAGGACATCCACAGCTTCCGACATAGTAGTCCACAAGGATGCGGCAGTCACAAACACAAAGTGAACAGATAGCATGCACAACACTAAGCGGAATAGTACACACAAGTGTGACGGGTGTTATAACAAGTTTACAGGAATGAATCTGTCGAGTGTCTGGCGAGATAGCCCACACGGCCAAGACAGTGTTAGCAACTGATACAACACATTCCCAACAGCATATGTACTAAAACAACTAAAATAGTTCAACTGCCTTAATACAAGTTAAAGCAACATGCATTACAAGCGTCCAAAGAATAGTCTTACAAATGACTACAATACATGTGTGAAAACGTGTTGGCTTGTTAACAGGCTTCTAAATTAAGCGAAAGTTCCAAGACACATCCGTACACCATTACATCACTAACCCTGATAGCGGGGCATTGGAGCCATTGCTCGCTCCTCAAAGAAAAGATTACAGACTCTCAAGGCTATGTGGGAGGAGCCAAGGTGAAAAGTCTTTTGTATGTACAAATGAGGGGTATTTATAGCCAAGGGTCAAACTGGCCCTTGTGACTATTCAACTTCCCTCATGACTATTTGACTTACATGACAATTCAACTTTACATGACTCTTCAGATTTACATGTGGGTCTCTTAGAATTCCATGTTACATTACATTGATTACAATAGTATGGCCCACAGTAGTGATGTGGCCGAGATGACTCATGACATGACTCGACATGACAGAGTTGGTATGTTCATGTTGTTGGTGGTGTGCATGTCGAGTTGCAGTGTTGCTAAGTGATGGATGTGCTCTTGGTATATCATAGCTTCACCTCCGCATGGCAAGTCGTGCGGAGTCTTCGATGGTCTTGGTGTTCGCTTGATGTTGCACGTGCATGTCTCTCCTTCGCTTGTACTTTGGCATGCTCCATGTGTTCGTCCGTTCACGAACAAGTCTCCTTACATGTGCTCCTTGTTCATTCCGTTCATCGTCGCATCATGTCCCAATCATGTACCTGTCTCTGCAATCACTCATGACGAGACGACATCAAATCCAGAAATCTCCTAGTCTACCATGATGCATTTTCTTTCGCTTTCAAATGCAAGTGGTCGGGAGAGAGGACAAGGCTCTGCAACTGTGCAAGGCAAATTTCATCAGGGATGCAGGTTTCGGGCACTGTCCACGAAAACTGCGCAGAGGTCACTAGGAGGCTGAGATGGGCAATTTGGATTAGCAGTGATTGTCTACAGGATATGGCTCGGCTGAAGGGCAGATCTACGCAATTTTCTCAGGGAAGCAGTGCAAGCAACAGAGGGACACTGGCAGTGAAAACTGCGCAATTTCTCCGGGGAGCTAGTAGCGGGCTGCGGGAGGCTGCTAGGAAAAATTGCACAATTTTTCTGGGGAGCTGGCAGCAGGCAATGTTTTAAAACTCTGACTCGGCCAAGGGTCGACTCGGACTCCTACTCCGACTCAGCCGGCTCGATTTCAGTGACTCATTCGTTGTAGAAAATATATTAAATATTTATTTTTTTATAAAATAATAAAAATAAAAAATCAATAAAATAAAAAAACAAAAACAAAAACATAATTTTAAAGATTTTCATTCATGTTTCCAAAGTCAAACACACAGCATTAGCTTTGCTCAACATGTAAACCCTAGCATCTTGTTATTAATGCTCAAATACTGCTATATAGTATCAACAATTCTGTTGTTTTGCCTCATCATCTCAACCTGTAGAACAAACCCTACTCAAACCCTAGTTGTAGCATAATACACCTTCATTGTCATATCCTTCAATGCAAACTTCAAGACAATCTAAGTATTCAACCATTGTTGATGTATCCCTAGATGTGCAATCAGCGACCAAGTTGCTATAGTCAGAAAATTTCAACAGTCTAACTAGATACACCAAGGTGACTGTCATATAACAAGGTGACCATCATATATGGGGTTATTGTTATCACTATCAAGTCAAAGGGATACGCCATTCATTGTTGTCATATCATTTCAAGATTACATAGAGATGACTGTCGTATACTAGGTCACTGTTATATGTCTAGGGCACTGTCATATCAAGAGCACTGTCAAATATCAAGGGCACTGTCATATATCAAGGTGACTGCCATAATCACACTAAGCAATTAATAAAAATAAATAAAAAATATCGTTGTTTTTAATGTGTCGGGGCCATTGTACGTAACCCGATTGGGTTAATACAGACTCGGCCGAGTCAGACGAGTTAATATCAAGTCGGTTGAGTTGTTAGACAACTCGGCCAGCTTAGTATTAACCTGGCCAGCCGAACCGTTTCCTAGGCCGGGTTGATATCTGGAGGCTTGGCTCAGACCAACTCGGTCGAGTCAGTTCCGAGCCGGCCATTTTTAAAAACACTGGCAGCAGGCTACCAGAGGCTCCTAGCAAAAACTACATAGAGCTGGGAGGCTGGCCTACTGGAAATCCCTGCGCAGTTGCTGAGCTGAGGGGGATGTTGGGCAGTTGGGAGAATGCTTCATGAAAACTGCGCAGCTTTCAAAATGAGCAGCAGACCAACTGCCAAGGGTGACTGGCTGGAAAAACTGTGCAATCTTTTAAAGCAGTGGAGTGACGAGCAACAGGTGTCTGTTGGGCATGTCTGCGCAGTTTCTTCAGTCAACGGAAGTGGGCATGCTTGGCAGCTTCTGCGCAGTTTTTTTTATGAGTGAGACTCGGGGTCACTACTTGGTCAAACTCTTTGGTTGACCAGTTGGAGGCTTGTTTGATTTGCTTGCGGGCAGCAGAGATTGAGATGGCTTGCTAGGAAATTCTATGTTGTTCTAGGTGACAGTCAGTTGAGTCGATTCCAGGATTGTACAGTGCAGACTGCATGGGAGGTAGCCTTAAGCTCTGCGCAGTTCTGGGTCGCAATACATGATCACTGAGGGTTGATACTTCGCAGTGCACCTCAACGGAGGTTTGGTTGTTGGAGAGTGATCCGGTCGACCGAGTTTCAGCAAAATGACTAAGTGTGTGAGCAAGTGAACTTGTGCACGCATGACCTTGTGAACACACACTCAACATGACTCGACAACAAGACACCTCGAACCATCAAGACAATATACACTCATTGTGACCGACCAACGGGTGTGAGCGACAAGCGTGACACTTGTGACAGACACTCGGATGACCGCAACGACGCTTGCGCGACAGTACTTACAACATCATGTGTGAGTGTGATAGATGTTTACATAGCGAACACAACCTTCAACATCACCAAAACGAGGTTGCAAGCATGACATAGTAATCAACATGCCGAAGACAACAGTTGGTCAAACAAGTGAAAAGGAAGCAAAACATGTAGAAGAAACACATAAAATAACTTTTCGCGTTTGCGCACATGCATGTTACTAAGGAGAGGATGATATGACAATGACAAGCAGTCCTACAAACTCAACTAAGAGGTGCACTTCAAAAGGTGTTCTTTACTTCCCATACTTACCCTCAAGATGAGCATGCATCCGACAGAGTTTGTATGCGGTCCTGATAATTTCCATTACTTGGTTCCTTGGCCCTTCTCCTCAACTCCTTCGACGCGATTTCAGCATGTCACCTTTCCCTGTAGTCACTGAGAGGTAGAACTGTGCAATTTCAACAGACAGTGGTTGCTACCAGGATGAGGCCCTGGGAGGCCTGTCTGTGAGGTTTCTACATGCAACCCAGACAGGGCAGCTAGGACAACATTGCGCAGTTTTGAGGCTCAGGGCACTGTTGTGGGACAGGGGTCCAGGGAGGACACCTTTGTGCAATTTCTGGGTGCAGTGCAGCTGAACTGCTCTGTGCATTTCTAGAGAGTAGTGTTGGCTGCCTGGAGGTCGAGATTGACTGCTTTTGACCGAGCTTCAAAGGGGAAGTTTTACTGTTGCGTTGATCATCTTTGACTTTCTGGTTAGGGGTGAATTTGACTGCAATTGACTGCAGATTTGACAGGGTTGTTTTGACTTTGATTTTGCAAGTCAAGTTTGACTTGTTGTACTCTCTCTCTCTCTGTTGAGCATTTGATATAATAATAAGAAGAATTGATCAAAGGGTTTTCCCCACATTGGAGTTTTTTCCTAGCATCCACCAAATCTGGTGTCCTCTTGTCTTCTACATTTTTGTGTTCTATCTACAATTACTGTCAATGTGATTTATGGTTAATGTGATTGCTATTGGAAAATTAAATTGGAAATTGTCATTGGGTTACTAAAGTACATTGAAGTAATTGTGCTAAGCATAGAACATACCATTGTTAACTAAAATTAACAGTATGTCTCGGCCATCTTTTGCATTTTGATCTTCTTTTGTTTTTGCTTGTGGCCATCATATGCTTTTTCTTCTTCTTTTAGCTACATCAACCTCCCAAGGTCAAATTTCGGGCCCTACCCAGGTATGAGGATGTATGGTGCCAAATTCCATAGAACCAATAGTCAATTGAACCCGAAGAAGGGAGATAGTATATAGGGCTTGTAATGTAAGATGGAAAGTGGTAAGTATGGAATAGGGAGAAATGGGCTATGTTATCTCAATTGAGGTTTCCCAAGTAGTGCCTCTTCTATACCCATTGGGCTATTAGGGGAGGTCCCACTAGACTAGGATGAAAAATTAAACCCCCCCCCATTTATAGTGAGAGAACAAAATCACAGTCAAAACCGCTCTTCCTTCCAGGTTAACCCATAATCCATGTCAAATGCCAAAAATTCAAACAAGCATAAGCACTCGATTGCAAAATGAATAAAGTACCTTTTGATCAGAAGCCCACCTTCCAACGTGCACTCTTGCCAAATGGGTAAGAAAACATATGACTAATGCAAGTGGTGAAGATATGAATGGTACATCATCATTGGCTACTACTAACTATCAGGGGCTACTGGCTGCTAGCTAGAAGAGATTATGGGAGAAAAAATTATCCTATTGGATCACCCACTTTTGGTGGGTAACAAGGCTAACCCTATTTTGAGTTGGGTATCCATAAACCCATCATAACTATATTAGAGTTGTATATCCATAATCTACTCTAATTTATATTTTGACCCCAACCAACCCTATACTGAGTTGGGTATCAATAAACCTACTTGCATATATAGTCAACATTTCTCTTTGTGGATTCTTGCTCAGTTGAAGTGGTGGTGTTGGGAATGGTGTAAACTTCACATGTGGCCACAAAAATCTTATATTTTTCCATTAATGCAATTTATTAGGCTTTAAGTATGGCTAAGGCCATCATTTATTGTGATACTAAGTTATGGTTAAGCTCAACCTAGTTAACTTCAATATGTAGCCTCAATAACCCTCTTGTGGAGAGTACCCTACTTATGGGGGCACATGACCATTCTTGGGAGGACACCCTACCTAAGTTGCATATAAATACACAACTCAAACCTCATTTCTAATATCCATAGTTTTTGAAATCCCTTGGGCAATGTGCCAAATCGCTTAATGTAAATCTCCTAATATCTACACTATATCAAAACCTTTCCCTGTATACAGAAACAGTTCAGCATGTGATGGATCCATTTCCAAGGATAGGAAACAAAACCTTTGTGAAAAGAAACACCAACAAAAATGCAAAAGACTAAAGCTGCATGGGAAATGAAGGACATATGGTAGGAAAGAGGATGGAGGAGAGGTGCACAACCATGGAAGTAAACCTAAACCCAAACCTCAACAATATCAGTTTTCCCTTTCATCTGCAAACTGTGAGAGGTTGAAATAACATGGATTTGGAGAGCATTAGCACAATGACAATGACAACTTAACAGCAGGAACTGAGAGAGCGAAATTCGGAGTTGAAGTGCAACATCATTAGAAATCGTCCTTTTCAGCCAGAAAACCCTCCTTTCTATGATTATGATTATAATTTATGAAGCTCTGATGTAATTTCTTAATGTCAATTTGACATATCTGAAATTAGAGTTTAGGAGTTTCATTTATGGAGGAATCTAAAATTTTGTCCAAAGTTAATAGCTCATTATTCACAAATTGGAAATTTTAATTCTGAATTTTGATTATTATGATTCTATGAATGATGACTCCAAATCTGGAATATGCATTATGACTGTATGAAATTTGAATGATGAAGTCAAAAATAGTGTAAATTTTAATTCTTATGTTTTTTTCCAAAACTTTCTTCTCCTTTTTTTCAACATATAAGTTAAATATGATATGGTGCCGATTCTCTGATTCCTAACTTCAGGATGGTTGCCACTCCTACACCACAATCTTCTGTAAATCCCAATCACACCTACAATTCACATAACTTTTGTAATATCAATATTTAGCCTTTGGACATCATTCTTTTATACAGGACCCAAGGGTTAGCTCAGTTGGTCGAGTTTCCATTGCTAAGTACCTCGCTAGTTGGGAGGTCATGGGGTCAAATCTCCGCGATGCCTTTGGGGTTAAGCCCTACTTGTTTGGCTGACGGGTTGATCTGCCTGGATTTTTCCCGTGGATGTAGCGGCCACCCAGTTTCCGTGAACCACCCTTGAAAAAATCATTCTTTTATACAAGTGAATAAGCCTATAGGCACTATATATTTGGCATTTTCTCATTCTATGCCCATATTTTTCCCTATCTAGTGCATCTTTTGGGCAACTCTAGTGCACTTGTTTAGTTTTCTTTTCTGCTTTATTTTTGCAGGTTTTTGGGTTGACTATTTGGTTCCATTTGATCCCCTAATTCTCTTGTTATCTAAACAGAAGTTACAATGAGGTCAAAATTCAAATTAGTAGAAAACCTAAGGAATCTAGAAACTAGAGGACCACATGAGCATCCACAATGTTCAGAAGTAACAGAGGATGTAGGAAATAACTCAGGAAAAACAGGGAAGAAAGAGGAAGAACAGTAAATGCTGAAGAAGAAACCCTAATTTCATAGTGCCATTCTTTTAATTAGAAAACAATAATTCAAAGAGTTTCCTATTATGGATATACCAGCAGAACCAGTTCAAATTCCCACAAAGATCAAGCTAGACTTTTTCCTTTAGCTAAGCCTAGGGTGCAGCCAGCCCCAATGTTGGAAGGAACAGTGGGATGCTGTCACCAGGATTGTGTGAGACTCAGTCAAGCCTGGATGCCCCATGGGGCAGTATAACCTTTACATTTGGCTGCCACCCTCAACCCCTCCCCATGAGAATTGATTCTGAGACCTGATGAGGGCTAAACCCCACACAAACTAACTAATCTACACCTCATGGGAAAGATCAAGCTAGACATATCTCAACATAAGGGACAGGGATGATATCTCACTGCCATGAAGGATTTGATTACCTAATACATATGAAACGCAAGAAGATAAACTATATAGTAATTGTAAATGTTGATCTAATAAAGCATGCGAAAAAGTTCCATCACGTACTATAAACCAAATGCCAATTAGTGAACAAGTCATTATATAATACCACAAAACGTCTTAGCCAGAACTACTCAACATATCATGTAGCATGCTTTATGTTATGGGATATTATTAAAAATATATCATTTCATTTTTGATAATTCACCTGCCAAAAATAAGGCCGCATATCTTCAGGATCTTCCTTGACCACATCTTGATAGTTCATCAAGGCTTCTTGATATTTTTTCTGCACATACGAAATCAATTCTCCATTTTGTTTACAAGTTAGTGTGATATAACCATAAAATTGATAGTCAGATAACAAAGAAAAAATTGTGTTTGATGACCTTTTATTGCCTATCAATACATTTTAACCTGTTTCTGACTCATCGGTCATTCTGAACAGATAGACTAACAAAATTTTGATTTTAAAGCATTTATTTGTGAAATAATAAAAAGAAATAATCCAGGGCTCTAATCCTTGAGGTTGTTACCAGAAAGCATCATCAAAGCATGTAGTAGCCTACGTTAATAAGCTTCCAAGAAAAACAAGAGACAGGAGTCTCATTAGTACCTCCAAAATGTAGTATTCCCCAAGTAGTAGCCTCAAATTTTGAACCTCCTTGACTTTATTTTCAATTAATGCCTTCTCCAGTGTACCTGCCAACATTGCTACAATTGCTTCTTCTTCACCACATTTTTGCATTACCATTGCAAGTCCCTAAATGGGTTAAAAAAAAAACACTTTAATTTCAAGGCCCGGAAAAAATATTTATTTAAACAACAGGAATACCTGGCTTGCTTTATTGAATATCCATTAGCCAAGACACATTAAAATCAGATCAATTTTCAGTTAGCAACAAAGAATACAGTGATCCATGCACATCCATCAATCTTCTCCCATGAAACATTCAAACAAGTTGTGATACAGTGATCCATGTGCATCCATCACTAATCTCCCAAGTTAGATGCTAAAATGTGACAACACAGTGATTCGTGCATATCCATTAATCATATCTCGAAATAAAACAAGTGAGAGCCAACATTAAGGAAAACTTCAGAGAAGAATCATAATCCAAAGACTTGCATCAACAATAAATTAAGCATTGAGCTCAAATTGTCTACCTGCCCAAAAATCAGTTTAGTAAATTTCATTTTATTTCTAAAAGCATCACAAATATCTTGGAATGCAATATCACATAAACAATACACCGTATATGATGACATAGTAAGTCAGCCAAGAAATCATACAGCAACTTGAGATCATAAGTGCACTAACGTAGACATTCAAGGAAATATTATTTCCAAGGAGAACAAAATTTGAAAAGGGGTAGCTCACTAATCATAACCCATAGTTTAGAAAATTTCATTTTATTTCTAAAACAATCAAAAATTTCTGGATGGAGTGCAACATTACATAACCAACACACTACATGTGATGACATAATAAGTCAACCAAGGACTCATACAGCAACATGGGCTTGTATGTAAACTTACATAGACATTCAAGGAAATAGTATTTGCAAGGAGAACAAAATTCGCAAATGGGTATCTCAGTAATTATAACCCATATTATTTAGTTCAAACTATGGTCATATAAGAATTCACAACATTGTTTGTGAATTGACATTACACGTTGTAGTATTGTCTGCTCGCTCTCTTTGTCTTTCTTCACAGGTGTGTTATTTGCTGCACAATTAAGGGTTCAACCTATAACTTTTATGCATTTCTTCACACTATTTTCTACATAGGAGATGCCCTAACCACTCCTCATTTGGCTATTAATAGTTGATGTTCACCTGAGTTGCATTGAATTATATTTGGTTACTAGAAGACATTAACATAATCTTTTATATTCTTCTTTATTTTTATTGAAAAGATGATTGATTTCATTATTATAACTATGTTGTAATATTTACAAAAATGTTCACACCATGGCAAATACTTTAAGAATAAAAAGCCATATTACAAATATAATCAGAGAAGACAGAGCCTCCCTTTGGAACATCCCTCTAATACGGCTAACAACTACTTTCTTAAGCCACTGCCTGAACCTCATCTTGACAAAGAAAAGGCCCGAGAACATCTACTGCAAAACATCCCGAGAGTAGTAGACATACCAGACAACAAAATTTTAATGTAACCGACACCTGGATGAATTTAAAGAAGGTGGTGTTTTAAATGAAAAGACAAGGCTCCTCGTCTAGATTGTTTTCAAGCAATCCTTTATCAGGAAGCATAGGATGTCATAAAATATTGTCTTCTTAATCTGGTGGGAAGGGTCAGGACTTGAAACAGACAAGGGGGACCCATAATGTAATGACCCGTCTATAAATAAAATACGAGTATTAGCATACATACGAGACCTCCATACGATAGCTATGTATGCATGGACCCACATGTATCGCACTATATGTAAACTAGTTACTACAAGAGGAGATATAAATTAAGGTAATAAAGTAATACCTCACCAGAGTATCATATATATGGTAAGTACTTAAAACCAGCAGAAAATATTAATTTTAAAGTACAGATTAAAATTTACAATCTAAAATTAATAAAATAATAATATAAATTAATTAAAAAAATAAATAAACCTTATTAAATCAAACTACGTGTCCAAATAAAAATCAACGAAATCATATAAGATTTGATTTCATAAAAGTTACATGTAACCAAAATATTGACATGGAGATGAAAAGAAGGTGGTGGATGAGGAAATAAAAGGAGAAGGAAAAAAAACCATTTGGGGGGGAGGCAGCAAAGTTAAGAACAATTTCTGGATACTGCAGTACAGCTAGGAAGGGAACTTGAGTCTTGATTATACTGAAGTTTTTGGGCACGGGGGAATCAGATTGCTTCAATTGGAAAGTTTTCTGAGACTGAGTACCTAGGTTGTACTCAGTTCAACGGGGAGGTTTTGGCCATTTTAGTAATGCAGCGGGACAAGAATTGCAGAAGAGCGGACAGATTGTCAGCAACGCAAACTGGTTGGTATTCATTAGATTAATTATTTAAATTCTGTATTTAAAATTTCATCTTTTGTTATTTTAGAATTAGCTTGAGATTAGGGTTCTTACACATAAACACTACCTTTTGGCATTTCATACCCAAGGAGAAAAATGTTGTGAGATTTTCAATATATGGAATTTCTTTTCTCCTATAAGGTTATTGCTAAACTGCTCTCAAATAGGATATATATTGAAACCCCTGCTTTCCAAGCCAATTTTGGAAGAACAAGAGGGCTTTCTCCCTATAAAACAAATAGTTGATAATATCCTATAGTCCAAGAAGCAATGTTTATCTCAAAAAAGTAGAATGGTAAAGATACAACCATCAAATTGGATATGTTGTCGGAGTACATTGCACTCAGTATTTTATCAGGACCTCATTATGACCTACACTAGCCATCATTAGACCCTCTTCCATACATTATTAAGGGCATATATGACTTTTCATTCGCTACTAGATATGTTGCACGAAACTTCTAGGAACCCAACATTTCATGACGTACCTGTATTTGAAACTTCGAAACTCGGTCGAAACTTTACTATTATGTGATCATCTTTGAGAGTTAATATAAACTTGGTTTTCCTTCTAAGTTGTCATCTATGGGTCTCATTCCCTTTTTTCTTGCAAGATAATGTGTTATTCACTTACTTATAAATTTCTTTTTATATATATAAACATATATGACGTTTCAGCCAACATTTCAATTTTTGGAAGGTGACGTTTCGGCGCCTTAGACTACTAGACATTCCCTACCATTTGGCATATTTTCTATTTTACGGTTTACTACTTTTAGCAAGTATATTTTTAGCAAGAGTGACACCTAGGATGACATGCAGCACTGACTTGACACTAGTTGGAGGATGACATGGTTATTTCCACATCATAAATTCGTACTACCTCGTGCATAGGCCTTCCTAGAGTGAATACACACTTCCTACTTTGTAGCAGTTAACCTCCATTTTTCTCTCTCCTCTCCCTATTATTTGACTTTTGGTTCTATTTTGGAGTTTAACTAGTTAGTATTTTGCATGTGAGAGTTATTAATTAGTTCTAGCCTAAGTTGCACGAAACGAGGAAACGGAAACGAGTTTCCGAAACGGGAAGCGATACGAAACGCAACCTCCCCAAATTTGAGGAAACGGGGAAACGCGAATATATATATATATATATATTAA